>AP027104.1:27812162-28050847 GCA_028142955.1 Pinctada fucata | reverse complement strand
ATGTGATGACTGAAAACATTCATTTGATATGAGTAATTGTCCAAAGTATGTAAAGACTCCAAAAAAATTGAATAAAAATAAAGCATTTCCAATTTTCAGCATTTTTTATAAAATTTGTTATTTTTAACCCAAAATTTCCACGAAAAACCTGAGTTGGTAAAGTGTACATGTAAATCAATTTCATTCTTGAGTAGGGCCTTTATACTTTCAGAAAATACTTTCAAATCCCACAACTATCAGTGGCGTAGCTAGACCCAAAAAGATGTGTATGCTTGATTTTACAGTGCGAGCGCCGAAGGCGCGAGCGCACTAGGGGGTCCGGGGTCGTGCCCCCCCCCCCCCCCCCCCGGAAAATTTTTGAAGATAAGAAACACAGCAGAGGCGTTTCCCTGCTTTTAGACCACGAAATTATATATCAGATTATCCTTAAATTTCTACCTAATATAGTAAAAATAGCGACTTTTGATAATAATTGTGATTTTTTTTTTCGGTACAAAACCGTGATGATGTTTGATTTTAATGGAAGCCCAGACAAGTCTTAAAATTAACATTAATAACTATATGAATGGAAAATCTTAATCCAGAAACATAAACATCAGTAACAATCTCAGCTGAGGAACACAGCGCCATCATGGCCGCGAAACAAAAAATTGAATTAGTGAAAATTAATTGTATTTCAAAGAATTTTTTTTTTGGTCAAAATGATGTGTATGCTTGAGCATACAAGCATATATGGTAGCTACGCCACTGACTATGGGGGCCCTCCCCCTTATTCTTGTGATTTGTCCAAAATTGCTTATTTTTTCCGTTTTCAAGTTGAATTTTACTAATAACCATATATATGCCCATATGGGGAACACCCCACCCCACCCCTACACTGACAGCAACGACTTGGAAACAGCCCCCCCCCCCCCCCCTGGAAATGTATAGATCGCTTTAATTCATCAAAATATGAGCCATTTTGATTTAGATGTATCACTCCTGATTTTGTTCCAAACATAGAACATTAGGATAATGAAATTGTGATCTTACTTACATGTATTATTTTACAAGACAAGTATTACTAAAGCTCTAATCGAACACGCAGTTTTTTCACATGCGTGTAAAATGGTAACATGTGTACCCGATCATTTGTAATATAGGATTGTATTTGCTTTATCAACATGTAAGTAAAACCATGCAATGTGCAGTTTTTTATTTTGATATAATTTTTAGAAGATTGAGACAATGGACTTGTTAAAAATAAATTTTGAAATTAGGAATTTTTTGTATTTTAGACGTTTAGTTAACAGGTACAATGTAAATATATAATGTGGGTCACTAAGTGTATTTATGTAATTGTGTAAGATACAGCTATACTGAAAATGAATATTTTATAGGCAGACATAGCTAAGAAGCATTTCAGTATGTAAAAAAGTGTAATTTTGAATTACATTTGGAGTATGCATTACTTCCTCCCTGTAACGCGCACCTCCCCCCCCCCCCCCCCCCCCCCCCCCCGCGAACTCGAAACATCACAACGCTTCTTTTTCCCAGATCTTTTTCCGTCCGGATCTATTATGTAAATTACAAGCAAATAATATTTCGCTTCATATATTTTATTTCAACGCTTTGATTTTGGGCTACCATTCGATCAACCCCCCCCCCCCCCCACCGAACCCCAAACCCTCTTGATCTGTCCAAATTTTGAAACATAGAGTTCCCTACATGCATATGCATTGTGATAAGTTTGTGATCATGTTATCTTTGTAAATAATCATTTGTTATTTACTACATTTCATGATGATTTACTTGTAGCAAATCCCCCCCCCCCCCAACTTTTCCCATCTGTACCTTAATTTTGATTTTTAAACATAGTACTTGTATATATTATTATGCATACGCCATAATTTCTTTTGAGGTGCTGTATATGTGAAAACATGTACCGGAGCCCCCCCCCCCCCCCCCCCCCAACTCCCGTCCCCCGAGTTCCCCTCCCTCTATCACGTACCGGGGCAGATCTCATTAATCATAACTATATATGAGAAAATAATTTTATTCTATTTGAAAATTATATATTTTAATGTATGATTTTCTATGCAATTTACTAATTTCTGAACTCATCTTTACAGGTAGACGACATCTCATACAAATGACAATGTCCACGCGTTCAGGCCTTCTTTATATACCGCTCCAGTACTCGAGGTAGTGGATTTTGGGTCACGATACATTAGTATGCAAAACGTCATCAGGGGAAAGTTCAAATCAACACATGACCAAGTGTATTTTTAGCTAGGGGACGGAGATTGTTAGTTTCACTTCTAACAATTTCCGTTCCCTAAAAAAATTTACTACGTCATGGGGGTTTTTAAAGACTTAGTTCAGCTTTAAGTAGTTATAGTTTCTATATATATTCAAACAACAACCAGTTTATATAATCTCAGATTAAGATGTGGAACGTTGCGAATTACAAAGTATCTCGGTAGAAATTATTACTTGAGCATTTATCATTTTGTGTGTTCATTGTTTGCAATTTTTCCATTTAAGTAAAAGTATTTCAGAACAGTTATGTAGTTGATAATGCCAAAGACGCAGTACAACTAAGTATTCATAGATAAAAGTACAACAGAGAATTAAGATGTTTTGCCAATATGGCTTTTTGTATTCTATTTGAAAGTAACACCAACCGATGATATTCGGCTGTTGATCTCTTAACACAAATATTATTTTCTTATTTATCGTCGTCATTTGAAATATGCTTATACAAGAAAAGAATTGAATTGAAGGTTCACTGAAACCTTCTGTCACCAGGACAGTCCAGCCGATTAGATCCTGCAGCCTTTTGATGTTATTATCTTCGCCTACATGTTCGTTTTTATGACTTTATGGTGATGTAATCACCTTCTTAAGAGAAGAAACGTACATTTAGGTCATTCGTTTTTAGAGACATCGTCTGATGATAAATTGATAAAACGAGGAAACAGACATATACACTGTTTACAGTAAAACTCTGGTGTCTTTCATATAAAAGAGTGACCTACAAAACCTCGGACACTTGACAAATGCAATCCCTGTTACACAGTCGAATATAGATAAATAAAACACATGTTGTTGACATTTTTATAAATTATACCGAAACTGCTGTATCCTCCGTTAAAACATCAATTTCCTGTAGCTTCGCGTCTCAAACCTATACAAAAGATGAAATGAAACAAAAAAGTAATAATGACTACCTAGTCAGGGTTTCCCATGATGCATGAACCAAACTCTCAAGTTAGGCCATTTCTTTGTTATTTTCTGTTTTGCGTCCTCGTACTGGTAGATTTTGAACCCATAGTCATGAAACAAAACAAAATTAAATTGATAAAATCTTTGCAAATTTAATGTACTTTGTACAAAATCATAGAGAAATTGTTTAATTCTTTATATGACATGTAAAAATGTAAAACTACTTCAAAGATTCAATACATTCATTCTTTTGTTGTCTAAAGTCAAAATTGAATCTGTTAATCTGAAACAAGTTTCTGTCAGATTTCACATGGTTCTTATACTAGTAGTACTTCATATATTATGAAATTGCAACTCTGTTTTATATGCTTGTTTGTTTTTCTCCCTGGCTGGCTGTTAGGTTTTTCAATTTCAAAAGGACGCAAAACAGAATAAAAACAAGAAATGACCTGATATCAAAATTCTGATTTTTCTCTTGCTTTGTTCTTAAAATCAGTTACGACAACCAGAACACGTTTTTGTGCACTCATATTGGTTCAATTTTGAATGACCTAGGCTTGTTAGTTGCACAAAAATTATTTTAAGATGAGGGAAATTACAGACAAAAGTATATCTTCTGCTTCCTATTTACTCTCAAATAATGCCCAAGGTATTGCTTTTTTGCATCAGGAATACTTCTTTTGAAATGAGAAATATACTCTTCACTCACACTTTTCAAGCTTTTTAAATAATTGTTGACGATGTTGGTAATTTCTTATTCTAAGGATAAAGCAGAAAATATTAGCATGAGTAAAATAGTCAAGCTAACTAATTTACCAAACGCTAATTTATCTATTTCATCTGAAATGAAAAGAGGGGGGGGGGGGGGGGTCTCCAACAAGACTCGGTTGCAGCATCCAAAATAAAACACCAAAACATCCCAAGTGAAAACACAGAGAAGACATACACAGTAAGAAACACAAAAGGGATAAGGAACACCTTGACATCAAAACACTAAACACAAAAAACCACATATGACCCAACGGGACCAATGGGCAATCGGTGCCGACTTATGACGGCCATCTGCCAGGTTAGTAGCAATGATGTGGTTATAAAATATAAAATTAAAATATCACATTCCGAAGTGAGATGAGAGTAAACGTCTCCTGCGTGCATACAACACCCGTCGCAACAGTTCCATGGAAACCTGTAAAATTCGGTGATTGTCTCGATGTTCATTTTGACGTACATAACAGGTAAGTATGTCTTGTTTTGGTGATGATGACATCCATTCAATCACAATGCAGAATGTCACTGATTATAATAATGATTTTGGTAAGGGGGGTATCACATGCTTTTATCGTATCATAGCGACTGAAGATCTTCTACAATGATTTCAGCCGTTGTGTAATATAACCCTGAAAACGTAGCTTACTTGCAAGCCGTCTGGCTCTAATGATGAAATCTCATATTTGGAACATGCCATGGCGTACCGTATCAGCTGAGAAACATAAACGCCTTAAGCATGCTACTCATGAAAGGGAAGTTAGTTATGTGGAAGCTGAAATCGTCACGCTTGTCATACAGTGAGGTGTTTAAATGGCCGTTTGCGTCGAAAGATACAAGTATATCCAAGTACGAAGCGGATCTGTCACTCTCTGTTGTTTCCTTGATCTCTAGTTCATGAGGATAGATTCCATGTAGATGATCCTTAAAGTTCGGATTATTGATGGACAACACGTTATCTATGTATCTAAAGGTAAGATTGAAATGAGATAGAAGAAAGATGGATATGTCTTCATGTAGAGGAACATCCCCTCGAACTATTCAGACCAAAAAATCAAAATTTGCTCGTCTCCTTTTTTTGGCTATAAATGTCCATTTTGGATTTCTTTAAAAACATTTTCGTCTTTTAAGAGAATACCATATCATAACTTTACATGCCTCTGCAATGCATGAAATTTCAAAAGTTCATATATATATATATATATTTATTTTTCGGGATTTTTATAGCTTATGTATGAAAAATGCTATTTTAAGAAATTGTGATAAAATAAACAGTTCTAGCGAGAAGTTTTCTTATAAATATGATTTTGCTGGTTGTCATGGCAACAACTCGTATTCTTTATTAATAGATAGAATGTCGACAGTTGCACATTTTTTCTACGTATAGAGCTATGGTATTGCTTTTACTAAAGCAGTCAAACCAATATGCACCCGAATTACTTTTTGAGTAAAATGACTGTTTCTATATTTAGCACAATAATTTATGCAAAAAAAATTAACATTTGACCCCAAATTATAGAGTGTAATTCGAAATTCGAATTTCTAATTATCTCACTTTTAAAGAGTATTTAATGAAGATGTTTGAATCTTTAGTAGCAGAACTCATGTGAAAACGAACTTTTTTCCTATTTTCGGCGATTTTTCATTGACAACTATACATTTTTCCTAAAAATATCCATTCAGCAATGAAAAATTTAAGGACTATTATTTTTTCTTAAATAATGTAACAATCTGAGGTTATACCATTCATCGTTCATGTTGGTTTCAAATATTATGTGATATGAAAATAGAGTTATCTCCCTGTAGTCGCGACCCGAACCTTAATTTATACGTATCTTTGAATAACAGTATAACGAATCTATAGAAATGAACCTTTATTTTTCATGATTCTAAAATCATATTTAGACATTAAAGAAAGCTGTATCATGTAATTATGTCCTTTCTTTCCTTCTTCTTCTTCCGGCCTTTTGACCTCTTCGATTTTCCCTTATACATTTGTTTCCAACAAGTTGCCATCCTGAAAAAAGAAAAAGCCATTCTTATTCTGACTAAATTAAAACTAAATTTTATTACATTAAATGATACGTTGAAGTTAAATGACAAATATGGATAATGACCATATCCAAATACATAGTTCAAAATCGATAATTCAGAAAATCATAAACCGAAGGCATACAAAATCAGGATAAAACAAGAACCAAAGCAAACAAAGAAAAACATCGACCATATGAAAAGAAGCGAACTCCCAATATGGTAGTGAGACCAGGTGTCCATGAAGAGTCAGCATCTCCTGCTTGCATGCAACATCCGTCACTTCAATTCGGTAGAATTGTCACATCCGGTTACTTCCATTTCGAAAGATACAATTATATTCTGTGGTAGGATGGTTCGAATGGTCTAAGACAAAATACCATCCATCATTCTAAAGAGTGGGACATCATAAAGTATGACGAGTTCCCTATATCGACCCTAGAATTTCCTCAGTGACAATGTTAGTCGGCCACAAACGTATCCCTGACTGAGAAGATTATATGAAAGACGGGATAATGTATTATATTACGCAAGGTCGCGTGCGAGTGTGCCTTTGGTTTTATTCGTATGAGCTTCGTTGAATTAATATTCTTGAGCATGTACCCATCGAGACACACTGAAGTCAATAGATTTTATCAATTTGTAGAATATGGCCAAAAAAACTGGGCCGGTAGCTATGGCCAATGAAATACTGTGATGTAATGAAAAAAGACTCTTACTTTTGGCTGGGCGATCTTTGCTGAGTTTTCCATTCCTCTTGCATTTCACCCTCCTACAATTTCCATTGGACGGAAACATATGCCATTTATTGGTTTCTATGCAAGCATTCTTGAATTCACATCCTGTTTTTGTTTCATATACATAAAAGAAGAATTTTTATACAGAACTTTTTTCACCATCGGTCACCTTTTGTGTCTTTGTCCTTTCATTATAAACATGCATGCCATAAAGGTAATTGAATAAAACCTCATCTCCTCAATTCTTAATGAAATACGAAAATTTGTCATTTTTCTTTCCATGTTTCATTCAAAGCACATATTTTTCTATGACGTCTAAGGGTAAAAAATCTCGATTTCTTGAGGTATGCCATTCAAATACTTTGAATGAGTATGTTTTATACTAAAATATAAAGGAATTGATATGAGGAACCATCAATCAAATACCGTGTAATGTCTAATCAGATAAAAATTTGAGATATGAATAATTGATGATTATCCCACCACCGGCAATTTTCTTGCAATCTGCTTGGTCGAAAGGAACCGAATATTATGTTGTATAATGTTAAAGGCAGGATATCATTTTAAAATCCTGCTTCTTCTAAGACGCTTTACGCTGTTGACATCACTGAGATGCTTTAAATCTATTAAAGTAACGTACACAAACCAAAAGCCATTGGCGGGATAAATTCGTCTCGCCCACAACAACTTTTTTCATCGACCCAATATATTTCTGTATCCCCCTGTAAAACACTGTATAAGGCCACAGTAATTAGATATTCTGTTTTACGCCCCGAACTTTTTCTGAATTTTACCCTTCCGCCAGGCATGAAAACACGAAAGGAAGATTGAAAACATATATGAAATATTCTGACTTTTTTATTTGAAAAACCCCACTATTACCTCAATATGATATCTATTGCTGATGATGGCATTTCATGGTATTCAAGATCATTTTCTTGTGATTTTTTTTATCTGAAATATATGTGACTGTGTGTGTTATTTTCTGAGCAATTCTCCTGAAAGGTACCGCCCGTGGACGTAAAAGAACAAATTAGATTACTATGGCCTTACTAATTATATACCTGAACATTTGCTTGTACTCTCTTCCTTTTTGACAATTATTTTCTTCTTATCTTCCTTTTTGGAAGTGCAATCTGCAATAAGTCATGATATAACGTGTTCATATATCTTATTTGTTTTAAAAAGGTAATGTTCAGCAAAGATAGGCTAGTATTGTGTCGTATAATTCTATTTTTCCCTTAAGGTATCCCCATGCCTGGTAAGGTACTATAAACTATATATTTTCTGAAAGAAAGGAGGGGATCTCCAACAACACTAGGTTGCAGCACCCACAGCAAAACCCCAATGCACCCAATGCAAAAAGCACAGATCAGACACCCACAGAAAGAGACACAAAAGGGACAAGAAACACCAACTCACAACATAGAAACATTAAACATAAAAGACCACACATAAACCAACGAGACCAATGGGCAACCGGTACCGACTTAGGACGGCCATCTGTTACGTAAAAAACAGACGGTGTGATTATCCTGGATTACGTGCGCACAACCCTCCCACTATTCCGATTTCCCAGAGGTCTCGAAGAACGCACAATTATGGTGTTAAAAACCTCCTCACTGTTAGATGACCACATACAAACAAGACCGTAAAACGCAGGGGTCCAAGCAACACAGATGAATATGTAAATGGATATAAAAAGAGGACGTGCGTAATACGGTCCGTGCTCTGTGGTCGGGGCGCTGTCTTCTCTGAAGAGGTTTGGACAGGGCCCGTCATGGAGTCCCGTCGTCACAGTCAGTCCGAGTGCAAGTTTTGAGAATGCGCTGGTACAAAACTGTAGATTGGTCAAGTACCAAGCTAAGTCTCCGTCTGGTTATGCTGTCTATCTTTGATCCTTCTTATTTTGTTAATTATGTCACCATAAAATGCAGTTTGTGAAATACCCAAAGTAATTTACTCTGTTGCCTGTATTGGTCCGAATTTCAGAAGAATTTGACAATAATGTTTGTAAAATTTCCAGAAAGTCTTTACTAGTTTGTGAAAGCGAAAACCTTGTCCCAAAAGTTTCTTGGTAATTTTAAATTTCTACTATGAAAATCCAAAACATCAGTACATGCTCTAGCATACCGGATGAGCTGTGAAATATAGATACCATAGGACGGTAATCTAGGAACATCACCGTCAAACCAGGGGAAATTTACTATGTTAAATCCAAAATCATCTCTTTTGTCATACACACTTATATGGACCTCTCCATTAACAATTTTGATATATAGGTCCAAAAATGGTGTTTCTGTGTTTGAAACATTTGCCTTGTTAAGAATCAATTCTTGTGGATAAATAACATTTTTATACTTTTCAAAAACAGGATTGTCGATAGTAAGAATATCATCCAGGTACCTAGAAGTACCAATGAAACATTTCACATCATCATTTTTTCTTTGCTCTTGAAGTTTTTGGATAAATTCCTTTTCATACGTGTTTAAAAATAAATCTGCAACAAGAGGCGCACAATTAGAACCCATAGGAATCCCTACAACCTGCTTGTAGAGTTTATGATCCTGCATAGAAGACACTACAACTTAGTCAAGTTAGAGAACGTAATGGAATTAAAACACTTCAACTTAGAAGTACCAATGAAACATTGAAACAATGAAAGGCTATAATGCCTAATGCTCAGAAGTAATATTCTTGGGAGTCAGAGAAACAAAGGGGAAAAGCTGATGAAGCATTTAGATAGTCGATTTTCTCTATATAACATATGTAATATAACAAAGAGTTTTTCCCCTTTGATTTTGAAGACCTGGGAGTCTCATATATGTACTCAAAACATCATTACCTTTTAGAAAATATATAGTTTATAGTACCTTACCAGGCATAAAATTTATCATACTTTACAATGGATATGATCAAAACGCTATGTAACTTAAAATGATAGCATTGATGTTGTGACGTGGAATAAATTGTAGAATACTTATATTTCAAATGGGAACTCCATGGGACATCATTTCTTTAGTTGTCTGGTTATCATATGGTTTATTTGGTCGTCTGGTTATCACATGGTTTATTTGGTTGTCTGGTTATCTTATGGTTTATCTGGTTGTCATGTGATCATATGGTTTATTTGGTTGTCTGGTTAACACATGGTTTATTTGGTTGTCTTGTTATCATATGGTTTGTTAGGTTGTCTGGTTGTCATATGGTTTATTTGGTAGTCTGGTGATCATATGGTTTATTTGGTTGTCTGGTGATAATATGGTTTATTTGGTTGTCTGGCTATCATATGGTTCAATTGGTTGTCTGGTTATCATATGGTTTGATTGGTTATCTGGTTATCATATGGTTAATTAGGTTGTCTGGTTATCTTCTTGTTAAATTGGTAGCTCGTTTTTCTGTCTCGGAGGTACCTTGTACGTTTTCAAATTCGTTTTCAATTGCAAACAAACCGTACTATGAAGTTTTGCCGCTATGTTGGAGGGTTGAGCGATTGTGATACGGATTACCACACCATTGTCACCCAAAGTAGGCAACATGTGCATATCTGTCTTCATGTTGTCAGTAGTTTTCCTAAGGTGCGTTTGTTTTGTTATTTCTTATCCATCTGGTGAGAGTGTTCTCGTTACCTCCGATTGTTTTCATAATTGGTTTTCACTCTTTATGATCGTGCTTGTGTGTGTTCCGCTGTGATCACTGGAACGTAGATTAATTGGAGACAACTACATAATTACCGATAGTGACATTAAACAAAGGAATTCCGTACCCCTAAATTAAGGTCATTTAAAGGTCGCAGGGACTAAAAAAGGGACAGGTACATTTTCTGTCATTTCCTGACTGAGGACTGTCCGCTGTGGGGTTAAGATCTCTACTTGTTATCTGATTGTTCCTTTTAATCCAATTTTCCCCATCTTGAATGACAGCTTTAAACAGATGAGACTTGGGTATCTCATTGGCATAATGAAGGATTACCTGTCTTTGCAACACACCGCTCGCGACTGAATTGACGCCGCTATCTTCAAAGCAGGTAGATCAAGTCTGCGTCATTAATGTATGCATAATTATGACCGAATGATTGCCAAAGACGGCCTTTAATTGTGGCATTAAAATATTGTTCATCCATAGAAAATTGTTATGACACATATGTCATCCTTCTATCACTAATCCAAATAAAAAAAAACATAACATTGGGCAAACTTCAATGCAAGTTTACCAAGTACTTCCTAGGTCAATCTTTTAAGGCTCCCAATTTAATTACACCTTGCTTGTAATAAAAAAAAGGCTTTCTTCATTACATGTCGACAAAGGAAAATATCATATTAAGCAATCGTTACACTCAAAGTTATTCCTGTGACTGAAAACAGACTTAGGGTTAGGTCAAATTTAAATTGCCGTATCTACGAGAACATCCTGAGTAGGCGCCGATTGCCTATTAATTTCGTTATATGTAGTCTTTCCATGTTTACTCTTTTACGTCTCTTGCTGTTTTTGCCTACTCTTTGTTTTCGAATTAGTTAGATAGATCTCCTGCTTTCATGTAAGTAAAAGGGAATGAGAGATGTGGTAGGGGTTGCAAATAATTTCATGCGAAGATAAGAAAGTGAGGGGTCACGAATTCCTTAACTTCTGTTTTTTTCTTCCATCTTAGATCTGTTGGAGACACCAAAATGAATAATGTCGTATATCAATACATGTACGTACTTAGAAAAGATTTAGATATGTATTGCATGTATTACCATTGTCCAGCTCTCCTGATCTTAGACTACCGGAAACTGTACATGTCGTCATGATGCACGATTCTTCATCCGTTATTTTCATCCCCGGCTCAATGCAATCGCCCTTAAACTTACATCCTATGGGTAAGAAAGTGAAAGATATGAGTTTATCAATTTATTTTATTTATATCTGCCAGAATTATTTTTGCAAAAACAACCTCGCCTCAAACGCAACATATAAAAAAATTATAGTATAAGATAGTCAAGGTTACGGAAGCCCATTGGCTTCAGAGAAAAAATAAATTTATTGCGTATATACGCAATAACATTGCGTATATTCGCAATAACATTGCGTATATTCGCAATAGTATTGCGTATATTCGCAATAGTATTGCGTATATTCGCAATAGTTTTGCGTATATTCGCAATAGTATTGCGTATATACGCAATAGTATTGCGAATATTCGCAATAGTATTGCGTATATTCGCAATAGTATTGCGAATATTCGCAATAATTATTGCGTATATTCGCAATAATTATTGGGTATATTCGCAATAATTATTGCGTATATTCGCAATAATTATTGCGTATGTACGCAATAAATTGAATGTTCTTCGCAGCTCTAAATGTCTGTTTTAAACGTTTTGGGGGAAAAGTACGATCTAGGGGGAGGGGGTAATATAGAGCTTTATTTCCTCCTGATCAACTTGTGTATTAAGATCTCTGTTTTTAAAAATCTCATATTATCGTCAACTGAAAGTACAATGTTCTTTGATACAAAAAGATGTATCAAGGTCAAAATAAGCATTTCTATGAACATCATATCGTATTAATTATCTTCCATCTATCCGTAAAATTTTCATAAAATGAAAATATATATGGAAAGAGATATTATGGCTCTCTACTTATTTCGCTTATTTCAACCCGATTACTTGAATTTAATTCAGGGGTGGATCCTGGGCGGGACAAATATAGGCATCAGAGGCTACCTATCTTTGAAAAATCTGCATGGATTGGAAAACTAATTATATCCGAGTGATCGGAATTATGTTTGATTGATGTTGGTTTATTTTTTTTTTGTGAGTTTGTACGCCTTTTAAATGCACCCCAAATATTTCTCTATTCTCTTTCTTTTTTAGTTAAATCAATACCCCAATGTACATTGTATTTCAGGCGCGGATCTAGCATTTTATCTCAGAGGGGGTCCAAACTAAAGTCATGAAACTTAAGCAGCTCATTTTGATTTTTATCGGTATAAAACGTATGACCTCGTCCCCCCTTTCCCGACTTTCATATCCACCATTTACAGCGATTTTGACATTTCTAGTGCCTTAGTCTGATTTCGTTTGTTCAGACAGGTTTGGTAGGATGTGAGGGAAACTTTACTGGTTATGATTCTTATCGGCCAGCCGGTTTTTTTTTTAATGAAAGCTTTATTATAGAGGGCAATATACGAGGGCTGATTTATATGTTGTGAGTCTCGGTTTTCTGGGATGCAGAAGGTATTCTGCTGATAGATTATCTCCAAAAAAGACAAACAATCAATGACACTCACATACTATGCTTCACTTCTGGCACAGTTACAATAAGCGCCACGGGAAGCTCACGAGTTAAAGGTGTGTTTTTCCATCAGGACAATGCTCCTGTTCACAAGACTGTCACTGCCATGGCTGCCATTCATGATTGTGGCTTTAATTTGATTGAGAATCCGCCTTATTCACCTGATCTTGCTTCATCAGACTTCCATCTATTCCGAAAACTGAAAGCAGCTATTCCTGGCACCCACTTTCATTCCGATGATGACGTCATACTTGAAGTGAATGGCTCTCTGACCAGTCAAGATAAGGAATTCTTTAAAAGTGGTATTGAGGCCCTTAAACACTGGTGGCAAAAGTATATAAATACTGAAGGAGATTATGTAGAAAAATAATGCAAAATGTCTGATAAAATTCAAATCCATCAATACGAGGCTCACAACATATCAATCAGCCCTCGTGCAAGTATAGCAGAATGTTTCATTTTCTGAATGTTTTTAACTAATAAAACTCGAAGACAGAAAGCTTTTTTTGAAGACATACCTTTCTCAAGATAATTGAATAGAAAAGGGGCATTGGAACTGTTTCTACAAACAGAGGTCCCATCTTATACTTCCATATTCTAAAATCTATTATATTATATAATCAGTAATAATGGTGATAATTTTGTTTTGATGCCTTATTTGGGGTCCGAGCGAAGCTTTGGAACTTCCTCACTTCACAGGAGATGTTTCTGTATAGGGGTACAACACTAAATTGCGACGATGTTGTGAAGAAAAACGAAGTTTCGAGCTCTGCTGCAAGGTAGTAGCATGTTTCAGATTGGAGGTACCTTAAGCCAAATAATGATTCAAAATTGAAGATAAAACCTCATTTGAACCACAGGTATGAGGTATCTTATAATATTGACCAGCATAGCAATCCAAATTCTAGAAAAAAAGTTAAATATCCAATCCTTACGTTAAAATATGCAAATATTGGACCCCGACTTGAAATATCGGGGGGGGGGGGGGTCCGAACCTCCGGACTTCCACCCCTCCCCTCTAGATCCGTTCGTGTAGTTCACTTTGAACAATCTTGCATGATTAATGGATTTTTTTCTTAATCTATTATAATTAATAATTCTTTTTTTACATTTCTAAAATCAGTACACAGAAATTGATTTAGGTTTGATTGAATACAATAGATTATAATTGGCTTTTCTAATAAGTTTCTTGTTTAACAACGCACTTAATTGTATTTGCAATATTTCTCAAATCATTTCTTTGATTTATTATTTCACAAGCTTATGACTAGGATTATTTAAATCACATTAACGGTTAGTTTTCAGGTGAACGGTATGTCCACTCTACCCTCTTGTTATTGTCCCGCTATAAGACGGCGGGGCATAAAGTAAAACCCATCTCGGTCTGGCATGAATGTTGTTTCCAGATATGAAAGTTAAAACTGAAAAATAATTTATTTTCATACTAGAAATATGCATAAATTAGCTGTTACGATGGAGACAAAGCAAAACATTAATCCTCCGTTGCAGCTATAACTAGCTTAATGTAGATAATGCCAAAAATGGTGATAATTATTCTTATTAGCTCACATGAAGGTAAGTTATTGGTCACCGTCCTTTGCCCGTTATTTGTAATCCGTCCGTTGTAGGGTATATTTATGTTCTCGACTAAAACCTCAACAACTGCTTATTAGTATTCCACCAAACCTTACAGGAGGCACGTACTCAATGTTCTCTGTTAAGTTCATGATTTCGGCCCGATCGAAACCTTGGAATCAATTTGACAGACACCATTTCACCTTCCCACTCCAACCGCTGTACAGAATTTCACCAAACCTCACAGGAAGTAAATGACTTGACGTCCTTTACAAAAGTTATCTTTTCCCCCCTGGCGACCGCAGTTGAGCGATGTGAACCCATTGGGCCTCTTGTTTGTTTTGTTTTGGTTTTATTCTATTTTGAAACTATTAGTAACATTCTTAAGGAATGAAATATACATCATTTCTTAATTCTGTTAATCTAAGAAACCAACGATACTTTATCATAAAAAGCAGTCAGAGTTCTGATTTTAAATGGGGGCGAGCAAAGCAAGCCGGAACTTCTCTAATGTATTTATAATTCCTTTTTGCAAGGAATACTATAACTGCCCTTAAAGTGACAAATTATACCCCCTTGGGACGTTTCTCTGTAAACGGACTCATTTATGATTTATCACAGAAAGCTCTGGTAATAAGAAATATAAAAGCCCTATCCTTATACATGTAGTTCAAAGGTAGGTCAAAGGTCATGATCAAAGTCACAAGGTCAAGTGTCTTGGATTAATACTTGTTATGTTGAATGTATGTATAAAATATGAAAGCCCTATCACTTAATTACACTTGAAGAAATATTATCTTTAAGAACTTCTTAACCAAAATATTACAACAAGGTCAAAGTAAAGGTCACTAGGTCAAATTTCTTGGTATCAAAATGTGGTACTTACTATGGTTAATGTATGTATGAAATATTAAAGCCCTGTCACTTATATGTGAAAAAATATATGCTTTAAGAACTTCATAACCAACATATAACTATAAGGTCAAAGTTCAAGGTCAAGGTCAACATGTTCCAATGTCTTTGTATTAGAATTTAGAACTTATTATGGTGAATGCAGGTATGAAATATGAAAGCCCTATCACTTACACTTGAAGAGTTATAGGGCTTTCATATAACCGTTCGTCCGGTTAAGAAGTCTGCTATAAGAACTTCTTAACCGGACGAACGGACGGAGGAACAGGATGTTTCCTATATACCCCTAAACTTCGTTTGCGGGGGAGGGGGTTCTATAAATATAAATCAATGTCCTCGACTATTACACCGGAAAATTAATTTCTGCAAATAAAATAAGGTTTGTCCTGATACCTTTTATTTTCTCTACCAATCATTCCCGTCATCAAGTCGAACATCATTCAGAGGAGGCTTTGGTTAATATATTTTGGTTCGACCCCCCCCCCCCCCTCAAAAAAAAAGAGGAAGGGGGGGCATGGATGCTAGATCCGCTGTACATTGAAAATTTCGTTTGAGTTTGAACGAAATATTTAGTGATGATGGACGGACAGAGAAAGTAACAGAAGAACGTAAAACATGATAGATGGCTGTCATTTCTACTAATAAGAAATGCTCATTATCCAGTTTCAAAATATAAAAAAAACCACATGTACGAACAAATCACATTTTGAAAGTTTGAGCGAATGTAGAGGGGGAGAGGGTTAACAAGCAGAGAAAACGAAAGTCATGTACAGCTATTTTGGTCACAATTTACTTAATGTGACAAAGAATATGTAAAATAAATGTAAAGTCCGGAGCCCCCTCTCATCCGCCCCTTTCGAATTTGCAAGAAACACTAATTTACTCCGTTTTTACGAATGATTTTGTAAATATATTGATATTCGTTACATGCATTGTTTCCATTGTTTTCAAAACCATAGACTGACCCCCCCCCCCCCCCCACCCGCTTGCTTGGATTACCCTAAAAAAAATTCTAGAATCACCCATGTGACCCCAAAAATGTCCACAATAACTATATGTAGAATTACAATTATTGCGAATATACGCAATAATTATTACAATTACAATTATTGCGTATATACGCAATAATTATTGCGAATATTCGCAATACTATGCGGATTTACGCAATACTATTGCGGATATTCGCAATACTATTGCGGATATACGCAATAGTTTTGCGAATATTCGCAATATTATTGCGTATATTCGCAATACTATTGCGAATATACGCAATACTATTGCGAATATACGCAATGTTATTGCGAATATACGCAATGAATTTATTTTTTCTGTGAAGCCAATGGGCTTCCGTACAAGGTTAAGCATATCATTATATTTCTCCATATCTCATTTGACAGGGTGAGATAACTACCTTTATAGGTAAAAAAATCCATTAAATATAAATTAATATAATGTACATTTACGAACGTAACTATAAATAGCAAGTAGCCAATGATATTTGACGTTATCATGACATTCCATTAGAATTACCTCTATAATTAAAAAATTCAAAAGGAAATCTCAACGAAATTTTTAAATTCCCAATGGAAATTAAATTTTCCCATTGGAGATTTTTTGCTGTGGAATTTTATTTTTCCATGGGATTATTATCTCCAATGGGAAATTTGTATACTTGTGCAAATTACCATGACAAAAATTTGAATTTTATGTATCATTTTAAGGTATTCTATGTAATCAACATCTCAGTAACGGTATATCTCTTCTTACTGATTCAGTAGCCATAAACGATTCTAGAATAAAACCGACAATAAAGAATAGGAATATACAAACTTTGTTTCAGAAATTCAAAGTGGGAGAAACCGGTTTTCTGGACACAAATTCTTTCCTCACATGTCATCTGGTCCACGAATGTTTGACCAGTATGTACATGGTTGAACCTTGATATAAAGCAGACATCTACAATAAAATCAATATTTTATGGTAAATGGGTTTTATGACTACTTTTTATGTTTAAGCAGACCTATTTCGCTCACCTAGTGTCTCTTCTTTGCATACCCCCCAAATCATCCAAATGAAGCCAACATTGTAGTGCTCGTAACATAGCACAAAGGCACAAATGTTAAATAATAATAATGGACAGCCAGAGACAAAGAGCGATACCGAAAGAGATTTCGAAGACTCATGTAGATAAACATAAAAAGACATATAAATCAAGGGTACAATTGATTGACAAAGGACAAATTATAATGCTATTTTCGAGACCTTTAGGTAACCAGAAAAGTGAGACTGTTTTGTGCACGTATTCCGGATAACCACATCATATGCTACGTTAGTAGCAGATGACCGTCCTAAGTCGGCACCAACTGCCCAAGGGTCTCGTTGTTTTATGTGTGGTCATTTGTGTTTGATGTTGTGTTTGCTGTTTCTTGTCCCCTTTGTGTCTCTTGCTGTGTGTGTCCACTTCCCCTCCCTTCTTCTCTGTGTTTTCACTTGGAGTGTTTTAGTGTGTTGCTGTTTGTGCTAAAGTGGAGTCTTGTTTGAGATCCCCTCCTTTCTTGTATTAGGTATATGCTACCAGAGTCGAGTTTTAACAGTAAACTGCAACATTGATAAAAATGGTGAAATTATCCGGTTCTTATTTATTTATTTTTTCAGGTTCTTTAGGGATCTCAGAAGCGAAATAGTTCAGAATTTACTCATCGATAACGAAGTTTGATCAGTTTTCAGACAGGACGGAGCATCAGGGCCACAGTGAGTCTTCTCTGAAAAGATTCGAAAATGTGCATCATGGACTTCTGTCGTCACGTACATCTTAATCAGAGTGAAGATGGTGTAAGCCTATGGCCTACAGGTTATGGGTGTAGTTCGTGTTGTGTATTAAATTGTCGTTTTGAAAACTATAAACCGAAGTCCGAATAAAAGTCCTTAGTTTATTTCTTCTAAAAGCGTAATATGTTGACAGTATGAGAGCGGAGTCTAAACTTAACTGGTCGGCAAAATGATGCGACGAGTATATATGTGGACGATTGGAAATTGCTTACACCTGCACAAAATAATAAGTGATTGGTTTTTTATTAAAAAGACATTTTGGAAATTAGATTCTTCCAAATACAGAACCATAATGGCTTTTACGGGGAGATTTCCAATTTGATTTCAATTTACTCATATGGAAAACATGGGCTAAAATACTTGCAGGTGTGCCAATTACTGCAGTGTTCTCAGCATCGTGGGAATCAAATTAAACAGATTACAGAATTTACAAACTAAAGTTAATTGTCTCGTTGTAAAGTTCGAACTTATTTAAAGTCAAGGAATTAAGTTAGAACAATTCCCCTTTTACTATAGCAGACTCAAGTTAGCAATTTCCATATACATGTAACTAATTAATATGAATGATTAATTAGCATAATTATTGTGGGGGAGAGGCCATATGGTTACAATGGATCCAATACAAAGTAGAATGCTCTTTTGTTGATTTCAGGATGTTTTCCTCTTTTGAAGGAAAGAGGTTGGTTATAATTGTTTGTAGTTTCGATGCAACTACATGCGCAATCTTATTTTGATCATTTTAATTTACATTATTTAGTTAACTTATGTACGTCGATGTACCTTGTGTGACAATGACTTGAAAGAAAGGTGTGGACCTCAAACAACACTCTGTTGCAGCAACCACAGCAAAACTTCAAAACACCCAATGCAAAAACAAAGAGCAGACACCCACAGAAAGAGACGCACACAGAGGGGAATATAAACTCACACCATAGAAACGTGAAACACAAAAGATCACACATAAACCACCGACACCAATGGGCAACAGGTGTCGACTTAGGATGGCCATCTGCCACGCAAGTAGCAGACGGTGTGGTTATTCTGATTACGTTCGTACAACCCTCCCACTTTTCGCATTACCCACAGGTCTCGAAGAAGCCACGTTGATTCATGCTTGTAAATTCATTAACAAGGTTCTGTAAGAATTGTTTTTAAGTGTGACCAGACAGTTGCAGAAATATTACCATGTGTTAGGTAATCTGAGATTTTCTGTTGTAATTGATGCGAGGCTTTGGAAATACTATTACACATTCATATTGTATGTACAATTATACTTGTAAAGAGGCAAATATAGGTAATCAATGCAGCCAGTAAAAACTTGGTTACAGTAGAGAGAAACATTCTTTGATCACTTTTTTAAAAACATGATTTGAACAATGTTCAAAATAATATTTTAATTTTTTTATTTTAACCTAATGATAAACAAAATAAACCACAAATGCATAATAAGGAATAAGGAATAATAACTTCCACCTATTTCAGATTCCTGGCATGTATATATCAAGCGGAAGGACTCCATGTTATAAATATTCAAGTTTACTCCTAGAGAGTGTCCCACCGTGAAGTCTAATTAATATATGTTAGAAGGAGAGAATGGAAAGCTTAAAATAGTACCTTCGCGAGGTGGAGGGATTGTCCTTCTGTAAAACCTGAATCCATGACCAGAAACGGTACCAGTATAAAACGTCATCAACGCTGAAAAGTAAAGTAAGATCTTCATGTTGGATGTCTTTGTCCGACAGTGTACAAGCTCATTTGATGTTCTTGTTTTATATAGTAAGGATTATCTAAATACGTAAGCAAATGACAGTAACAGATGAGCTGTATCTATTGACAGATGATCAAGAGAAAAATAGAATAGCTTACTAAGAAGATTAGTTCCCACTTTTAACACGTGTTCTTTGTCCATTAATATGAATACGAGAATAATCATTTTACGTGTAAAGAGAAAGAGAGAGAGAAAAAAAAAAGAAAATCGTATTTCCTTAAAGGGTATGAATGAACTAAATACAGAGCAAGTTCAAGAAAGTCAATATTACGTCATTAGAGGTTTGCTGATTTGTATGCAAGGTGTGTAAGAGGTGAGTGTACACTTTATATAGAAAAAAAAACTCTCATGTTTCGAACGTCATTATGCCTCGTCCCACTGCAATCCCGCTGTACCTACGCTCGGTTGGGAGAGGACGGCTCTTGGTCGTATCTTGGTCTGATACAGCGTATGTTGGTTCATAATAGATCGGTATTAGAGCATGCACGCTCTAGAGGTCGGGAAAAGTTTCCCGTATTGCTTCAACCAGTTGAAAAAATACGGGAAACTTTCCCGCTCTCTTCGCTGTCATGAATTGGTCGGGTTTGGTCGGGATAATCGGGTATACAGCCTAGGTTAATCGTGTCCTGGTCGTGTAAGAGCGTGAATTGAGTGTAGTCTGATCGCTATTTAACTAAACCCCGCTCTCTTCACGCATAAGAAACGCTTTAATTACGCCCTGTTCCCGGATTTTACCCGTCTATTCTATGCTCTTACAACGATCTATTCATCATAGATTTGATGTTCCCTGATCTTACCAAGACCTTTTGTGATCATCTTGCGACCTATTCACGGTCTATGTGACCACGTTACGACCAATCGACGGTTCAAAAGGATATGTGCAGCATATTTCAATTATTTTCTCGCATTGATATTGATTTGAAATACTCACGATCAAAATGTCGCGGCAACGACAACGCAAACGAGATACAAATGTGTCTTTCTTGGCTATCCAAAACCACTTTTTAAGTAAGGAAAATTTTCATTTTGATCTCGTCACTTTTGGGTAAGGCTGGGTCAAAACGATAAACGAAAGTTTCTTCTTGATCAATACGATTATTAGATGACAATTGAATTAAGTTTAGTTTGGAAATTGTGATTTGAACGGGAATGCGTTTGAGCGGGAAGTCGGTAATAGATCGGGATAGCATCGGGAATAGATCGGGTTTTGGTCGGGAATAGATCGGAGATTAATCGGATAGAACGGGACTTGGTCGGCAATATGATCGTGAATAGAGTCGGTAAAGCGTGAGTAAGTTAGTTTGCGTCAATACGTGAGTCGGTCAGAAATTGATCGTGAATCGGTCGGGAATAGATTGTGAAGTTAAAGAAATAAAAAAAAAAGAGTCGTGAAAGTTTTATCCGCTCTTGTGAAAATTTCGGTCGGGAATGGTCTTAGGTAAGCGGGGTTGCAGTAGAACGGTGGCTTACAGATCTTGCAATGTGGAGCAATTAAACGCGTTCCTCGTAATTTAATGCTTCAAGTGTTTTTAAATTTACTTTCTTTCCAGATTTGTTGTACGAAAGAAGCTTTGTAATGGCCTTTTTTGAATTTGACATCATATATAACTTTTCTATTATTTCATCCTATATTATCATTAAAATTAAAGGAGGTTAACAACTAGCACCATCCCTTCAATGATCTTTTGTCATTAGATTCTATTTAATTATGCTACTGAATCTACCCTACAGAAAATCTGGAGCCGCACTATTTAGAAATAGAAACACAAAGTTCAGAAATCAAACGAGAGGGTGCTACTGAAAAGCACTTAGGCTCTTGATGACACTGGTGAAAATTTACTATCCGAAACACGCCTGGTGCATTCAGATTGGTTTGAAATGTTTGGGTTTTTTTTTCATTTTTAGGCTAAGAGTTCAAGTCGCAGTCCCGTTCAAAAAAATCGAAGGCAATGATGCATACACAGTGCACGAAGGATGAAAAAAGATTAAAACAAAAGAAAAGAGAATTGAATGAATAACAATAAAGTAAAAAGGGATATAAAAGTAATAGAAGAATAATACTGAAATAAAAAGTAAAAAAAATTCCTTTATCATACACATATGCCTGCTAAATAAATTTGTTTTCTTTAACATTTTGTTTACTTGCATAAGAAATGATATTATGCACGTAAAATTTGCTTTATGCTGAGCATGACTATCTTCACAATACACACAATAAGGAAAACTTTATAAAGTAAAAAAAAAACACATACGTATGTACATGTATACATACATCGTAGTGTATTTTCTTATTGGGAAAACGAGGTCAAATTACAGCCTTCCCCTTCCGTAGGAAGTATGAGGGACTTTAACAAGGGGATCCCCCCGAAAATTTGAATATCAATCTATGTCTGCAGATAGTTTTTGTATTGTAAACAAGAATAACGTTATTAATAGCAGCATTGAGAGAAATAACGGAATACTGAAGATGGAAGGTAAGGAATATATATATCTTTCTTTGAATAATGCAATGCATTTTTTTTCTGCATGAGTCTTTTTTCGTAGCTTTGCCGTTTGGAAGATTCAATGCACGGGCTCGCCCAGAGTGAGTCAAAATAAAGAGAATTTTTCTTAATCAAACAATGCACCTTAGAAATTTTTTCATATGCTTTGAACTCGCTTGAATAAAACGATATGTATATATATTGCATGTGTTTACACAAAATAAAAGCATTATTAAGAACTTGTACAAAAATGAAAATAAAATAGGCCAGCAAGCCAGAAAAAAAAACCACAAAAGAAACAACAAACAAACAAACAATACAAAACAAAAACAAGAACAAGAACAAATGAACGGTTGATACACCAAATAAACTACCCCCCCCCCCCCCCCGAATTAGATCGATAAAAACGCTCAAATACAAACTAAAATTGTGTAAAAAGTCAAAGACCTTTTAGAAAAGTTCATTTAATTTCTTATAATTTTAGCTTTCGATGAAAACGTTTTATTCCTTGATATTAAGGCCCCTTCACATATAGACGAATTCATAGAACGAAGCCTTGCGAATTAGTAAAATTTGTCAAACTTGACGAATTTTGAACGAAAACGGCCTTCGAAAATATGATCATAACGAAATGCAAACGCAATGAAACTGCTTATTGCGAATACGAAACGAAGAACTGCGAATTGTTACGACTTCGCGCTATGATACGTTAGACTGAGCATTGTGTATCTGTTTTTTTTTCACTTGCGATTAGGAGCGTAAATATGCGAAAGTTTACGCAGCGTTGCGCATTGATACGAACTCTTCCGAAGCTAACCGCGACATTTCCTGTAGACTAGCAGACGTTAGTAAAATTATGCCAAGAGGAAAGGGGAAAGGTACGTGTAGAAGATCGGGGAGGAAGCAGCCAGAAAATCGGCCTAGTAGTCCGTAAGAATTATGTGGCTGTTTTTGTAATACACACTAAACGTGAAAATAAACTCAATGATCTATTTGTTGAAAGCAAATTATTTATGTTTTTATGATCACCGAACAAAAAGCTGTCTTTGAGTCCATCATTTAGTCCACCTCTCTATCTGTCCGTCTGAGCTCATACATGTACATCCTTATATAATACATGTATGTATACATCAGAATTTGATTTTTTCACAAGTTTGTTCATTTGGATAACGCCAGTTTTGGTCAAAGTTCACTTAATGTCGTTCAGAAGTCAAGGTCACTTTATAGCTAAATTATAGCATTTACTGCATGAAATATTTCAAACATTCATCAAAATGTATTTCTTGCCCAAATGATATGAAAGAATATTATACAATGCTAGAAAAAAAAAACATCTGTGTTCTATACACGTAATTATACAAGAGTTAACTAATATAATTATTATCAAGAGGAGATCACACTCAACTTCTTATGAATAGGCTGTTCATATTATCATCATACATCGACAAATTGTTTTTGATTGTGAGCTTTTGGACATGCAACTATAATGGACAATTTCTTAAAGATCAAGGTCATTTGTTAACGAATGATACAATGTAATATAGGATATGAAAATACTTATTCAGCAGACTTCACAAAATGTTTGCATGATCTGAGCTTTCCCTCAAAGGTATTCAAGGTGATTATAGGATTAAAGATCAAGGTTATAGATATGAACTTGTCGTTTCAGGTTATTAATATGAAAAATAAATTAACAAACACATGAATTTCTTATTAATCTCTTATAGGTCAAGGCCACTCAGAAAACAGAAGTTCATTAAGATTGAATTGTTTTGGGAGTACTGTTTTCTTTATCAATTCTAATTTTTTTTTTTTTGGGGGGGGGGGGGGGTCAGAAGCAGTGATATGTAGCCAAAAAGTCTAATTTCTTGAAGGTTCTAGGATTGTCTCTCCTGAGTTCAACCATGAGTTGATTATAAATTCCAAATTGGCGCCACATGTCATGATGCAGCAATGGTCTTCTCAAGATCTTCTCTCCATCTGATACGGCATCTGATATACTGATAGGTGTTGAGTTGTTGCCGTAGCACTTCCTTGTGTAGAACACATGGATGTATTTTTCTAACATTGTATATATTCTTTCATATCATTTGGACAAGAAATACATTTTTATGAATGTTTGAAATATTTTATGAAGTAAATGCTATAATTTAGATATAAAATGACCTTGACTTCTGAACGACATTAAGTGACCTTTGACCCAAAGTGGCGTTATCCAAATGAACAAACTTCTGAAAAAAATAAAATTCTGATGTATTCATATTATATAAGGATGTACATGCATGAGCTCAGACGGACAGATAAAGAGGTGGACTAAATGATGGACTCAAAGACCAGCTTTTTTTTCGGTGATCATAAAAATATCAATAATTTGCTTTCAACAAATAGTTCATGAAAATTATTTTGACGTTCAGTTACAAAAACAGCCACATAGTTCTTACGGATTAGGACTACTAGGCCGATTTTCTGGCTGCTTCCTCCCCGATCCTCTACACGAACCTTTCCTCTTTCCTCTTGGCATAATTGTACTAACGTCTGCCAGTCTACAGGAAATGTCATGTCTGGTAAATGCAGGTGCGGCTAGCTTCGGAAGAGTTCGTATCAATGCGCAACGCTACGTAAACTTTCGCATATTTACGCTCCTAATCGCAAGTGAAAAAACAAATACGCAATGCTCTTTCTAACGTTTCATAGCGCGAAGTCGTAACAATTCGCAGTGCTTCGTTTCTTATTCGCAATAAGCAGTTCGATTGCGTTTGCATTTCGTTATGATCATATTTCTTAACACCGTTTTCGTTCTAATTTCGTCAAGTTTGACAATTTTTTCTCATTCGCAAGGCTTCGTTCTATGGATTCGTCTATATGTGAAGGGGCCTTTAGAGAATACATACGTCGATGACAATTCAAATAATCATATTTCTATTTTTCGACAGAATTTGCATGGGTACTTTGCTGTCGAAATATCACGATGTGATTTTTTCATGGTTTTGTATTGTCTAAAATCTAAAGTCAGATAAAAATCCGTTTCATAGTTCAGAAGAATCGTTAATAGAATTCGTTTCAATCTATCATTAAATGAAGAAAATTTAATAGGTCAGTGATGAAAATCAAGACTATTGCTTATTTAGAAAATAGGATTAAAAAATGATGGAAATTTGTTGCTAAAAATAGCAAAAATTATGACAAAAATACAAAACGTGCTAAAATGCACTCTTTTTATTTTGATCTTAGTTTTCTTCGTTAACATACAACAAATTTTAAACAGGTCAGAAACTTTTTAAAAATCCACTGGATTTTGATAAAGTTTCACCGTAGGTACCAAATTCACAGATCATTTAAAATTTCCCCGATTTAAAGCAAAAATTTCGAAAATAATCTAAGTTTAGGTCAAAATATCAGAGATACTGAATATCACCGATTTTTTTTCAAACACACAATAAAATGTACTCCTGAGAAAATCTTTTCAAAATATCGAAGAAAAAGTATATGTCGTTGTTGAAATAAGAGAGTATAAACGCTCAAGAATATTGCCATTTGTGGTTTTCTTGAAAAAGACTTTTAAGTGTCTGCGCGGTAAAATTTGCCTTAAAGTGGAAGGGAAAATGCTTTTTCATTTTTCATCTTTTCAAGTACATTCAATATTTTGAATCAAAAACTATTTTTTTTCTTTAAAGAAATCGATCAGATTCAGCATAAAAAGATGGAAAAGGGCTCAGATATTTTACGTCGACCTCGGTGATCTTCGCAACTATCCGTGATCCACGTCATATTAACCGAGGGCAAAAATGTAAAAAAAAAAAAAACAAACAAACAAACAAGCATGCAGTTGATTAATTACTCCTTATAGATTACTTATAGACTTTTTTGTTAGTCAAAAAATAAGTCGATTCATATGAAGCAGGAATTTGCGTTTGCAATATAAGAATTATCTAAATATGAAGGTTAAAGCGTGTTATTATCTAAAAATGTCTGATTGACTGTTCGTATATAATCATGACAGTTGAATGCATGAGTAATTGTATACTACGCACTTCACTTACCCAAGCAAGTCCACCTCGAGTAAATCGCAATTTTAATAGGCAACTCATTCATAAAACTAATTATCGAATAATAATTCATACACGTCATATATCAGTCCAATGAAATCTTTTGATTTCACTAGGGGCATATCACTCGCGCTCATTGCAAAATTTTCGAAAAATTTTGGAAAAATACAGTGTTAAACGCGTGAAGAAAAAGACGCTTGATCATACTTTGATTAGTTAATTTCCATTTTCTTTGGAAAAATTCGAAAAAAGGCCATAATTCCGGTCTCCTTTAAATTGTGTGGAATTTAAACTTCATGTGCATGTATTTATAATTTTTCGGTATCAATCAGCTTAAAAAACAGGTCAAGTCAATATTATTATATATTCCATACGCAAAACGAAATTTATGGGTTATTACTTACGTAAGGGAAATCAGACATGTTCGAAAGAGTACCTCCAGCTCAATTATTTAAGAAATTTCCCATGTAACCGCGAAGCATTTTCTTACTGATACTTCATTCAGTTTAGATCAAATTTTTAAAAGTAGCCGCCTTTAGGTATGTAATGAATTAAAGTCTTCAAGAGAGTCAGAAATGATATGTCAAATTATACATAATGAATTCAGATATCTATATCATCCAAGCTCAATGAGTGCTAAAACAAGAGATGCGCAAGAATGGCCCTAAATTGTGACCAATGACGCATATTTTTAAATGTAGAAAATCGACATCAAGAATATAAATTAAATGATTTGATTTTACTAGTATCAAGGACTTTGATTGGTCGTTGGAAGCATATTTTACCTCCATAAATTGGTTTACTTCGCGGATTATAAAGTGTGCACCGCCTCAAACCATATTATATCTCAATACATTGTGATAGTTAATCCTTAAATAATATGTGGACCAGGAGATCCCGAGGGCACATGTAGCCAAGTTCAATTGGTCGTTTCTTCAAACTCATTCGAAAACTCCTGTTTAGAAAATTTCCTCAAATTTTTGAAAAATTGGTCCTGAAGCATTATATCCCAGCCATCTTGCAACGTTGTTCGGTATATTTTGGACATTATTTCACAGGTTTTTGCCATATTACATTGTTAAGATGGAGGATCATTAATTGACGAGGGTTAAATACCCGAATTGTGCATGTCTGGTCCATGTTGTTAATTTATCAGCTTTTAAATGATGCAAATGAATTTGAAGATGCTTGATATTATTTCGTGAGAAACATCTAATTTGAATTTAGATATTAACAATACTTTCCGTCAATCCATTTCATTAGTGGTATCAATATTCTATGGTATTGTCTGTAGCGAGCATACTGTATACAGATGCAGAACATTCAGTTTTTATTCTTATATTTTCATGTACATTAAAGGAGCTGTGACGATAAGGGCTTGATTTAGCCCTGAAATCGATTATTTCTCGTGCACTTTCCTTCCTTTGAAGGAAAAGTTTGTTCAGGAGAAAAATGTTATATATTAGAAGATTTCTCATAAGTATTTCATTAAAAAAATGATGTAAGATTTGATAATTACGGCTTGAATAGGTAGGGGGTAACAATGTCTGAAAACGTCAACTAAGGAACGAAAATATAAAAAAATGCATTTTTTACATACATTTTAAGGGTTTTATGTTTTAATCCCCTCTTATTTTAAAAATGAAGAAGAAAATAATAACTTCGAACCCAGTGTGTCAGTGTAATCGTTAAAATACGCAATCCGGAGACTGAAAACCGTTATATTCTGTAATAAAAAGGCACATTGTAAGCTTTCAAGCGCGAAATACATACTGGGTAGAAATAGACATCTTTATATCGTTTATTTCATTCGTGTATGTTGTATATTTCATCAGATAGATTGCTCCATTGTATAACATGAAGAAATGGGCAATTTTTATCTATCTAACCGCTTTTAAGTCAGATTCTTAAAAATAGCCCTTCCCGCCTTTTTTTCGTTTTTCGTCTGTGGGACATTGTTCCACCCCGAGTTACAGAACCACACTTAGTCACTTGGTATTAATAATATACACCTTTGGTAAAAGTGGCATTTTGTAACTCGGGGTGGAACTATGTTGTAGAAAACTTTTCCGTTTTCCATTGATTTCTATAGAAAAAAACGCACATTTTAACCCAAATATCGGTATTGTTATTGATAATCTATTCAAACAGACATTAGATTCAAATATGCATTAAGTTAGTTGATATTTCTACTGAAAACTTCTTCAAATTTCCCATTTTGAAATTTCCACTTTTCAAAGCAGATTTCAAGTCTTATCGTTACAGCTCCTTAGGCCATAGTAATAAGATATTTTGTTTTACGTCCGAAACAGAAAAAGGTACCCTCCCCCCCATCAGGCATGATAACACACAAACACATGATCAATAGGAAGGGAGTTTGGAAAAGAAGACTGAAACGTAATTTTAAAAATGTCTTTCTTCGAGCGAGATTGGCAATTTTGATTTTATCTTTAGCAAAATCCCTTTTATCCCATGGTATTAATGTTGGCAAAGACATTTTATAGTATTCAAGATAATTTACTGATATTTTTTATACCTGAACAACGTGTATTTGTGTGTGGGGTTTTTTTTCCTGAGCAAAAGTACCCGCCCGTGGACGTTAAACAAAATATTTGATCATTATGTCTTTATTCAATCTATCCCAAACAGAAGTGTGAGAATGTCTTAGATATAACTTGTTTTTGTAGATAAATCTTTTACGATGCTTTAGATAAAAACGAAAGTAGCATGAAGATAATTCTTTGTGCATAAAAGCGAATATTCTTCTTATTTTGGATACAAGTCATAAACAATGAGTTAAAGAAGATCCTGACGATAATCTCAACAACACTCACAATAGAGCATCAAATTGAGCATCGACGGACACCTAGCAAACTAGAGGTGGGACCAGGTGCCCGGGAGGAGTAAGCATCCCTTTTTGGCTAGCCGCACACGCCGTCGATGCTCACGCACGGAAATGAAAATTCATGCACTGTCTGAGGTTCTATCTATATAGAACGTGTTATGGCGACAATGTCAGGGAAAAATATTCAAAACACTTACTTTCAAACCCCTCGCGGAAACTTGTTTACGAGCTCCACACGGCAAAAGGGCATAAGTTATCTTTACAGCATCATATTCATCTTTTTTTGCTGTACATGGTCTGTATTACACAATATAATTATAGGAAAAAAACCGAATGTTCTGTGTTGCTGGATTACCCACCGTAATGAAAGTGTCTGATGATCTTTTTGAAAGTAAATCTTTCGCAGGCTATACAGCCTTTGTGTTGAAAATCGCCATTGATGCATTACCAATTAAAGTCTTCACCTTGACCCAAAATGACGCGCAGGAAATTGATAAACTTATTAAGCAGCTTCATAATTATGCCATAACCGTAGGACTCATAGCTAAAGAAGAGGAAATTATATCGAACAAGACTGTTTTAAATGAAAGAAAAATAAACTCAGAAATTCAAGACAACTGGTAGTCTACGAGGATACAAGTATCGTTTGCCTAGCTTCACAGTGTTTCGGCGTATAACTTATCATATATTCATACTCCTTCACAAAGTTTGATAAATGAATCAAAAACTAAAACCCCTAAAACATTGCTGTCCTTGGCTGCCTCCTTGGCAATATATTTCGTCATGTTAGGAATTTCGCCTTTCATATGACAAAATGAATAATGATCATATCCCAATGCATATTACAAAATCGATGATTCAGAAAATCATAAACCGATGGCATACAAAATCAGGATAAAACAAGAACCAAAACAAACAAACAAATACCCCCATCACATGAAAAGAAGCGAACTCCCAATATATTCGTTATTTTGATTTTCTCAATTTCAGACTTATACATCACTAATGACACTTAACTAGTTGAAATGCACAAATGGTGCAATGAGATTATCAGAAAAGAACATATATTTCGACATTGATCAATATAACCAATTCCGTAGGGAGTGAAACGATTAAAATCATAAAGGGAAGAAAGTAGGCGACGTCACAGGAAAAACAAATTAGAATTGAGGTGTCGGAAATGCCTTGTGAAAATGAAGACGTCGTTGAAATATGTGGATGAAATAAAGAAGATGTCGATTTCTTATCTATTACTCCAAAAATATAAAAACAGTAGCCATACCTCAGGTCCAAAAGTTAACTTTACATTTTTATAAATATCACAGGAAGGTGTATAAATATCACAGGAAGGCATATAAGTCAAACTATATATGTGTAATTTGTAGCAAAATAGTGTCTCTTTGTGTCTGGGCCTTTCAAATCCATGTTAAATTTTGCACTTTATGTTAAATTTATCAAGGAAATTTATAAAAATACAAAATATTAAAGCCGTTAAAATTCTATCCTGATTTGGAAGATAAGTAGGTATGGATGAAGTATTGACTGCCGCATAAATAGGAGAATAGCTATTTCAATCAACAATCCAAGAGGGCATTTTTCAATATTCCTTTAAAGGTTAGATAAGAAATGAAAAACAATCCAAGAGGGCATTTTTCAATATTCCTTTAAAGGTTAGATAAGAAATGAAAATCAAACGAATAGCGCTAGATGTTTAACATAGTTATAGCCAAAGTATAAGCAATACATAGAATACATCAAGAAGCTTTGAATGAATGTCAGTACACTCAAGAACTCATCTCGTTTCATGTTTAAAATTTTTTTTGTGATAAATGATCTGATGTAGTGTAAGGGATACTTACATTGATGCTGCAACTAGGTGTTGTTGGAGATCCCCTCCTTTCTTTTAAACTTTTCATGATGTACGATTGTAACATATATCTTCGTGAGGATACAATTTCTCTTGATCGTAGATTATAATTATTTTGCTTTTAATTTTTTCAATAGTTTTCAATTAATGTTGTAGTTTTAAATGTCATTTTGTTTCAAGTTTCTTAATACCAACTGCTATTTTCGAAATGAAAACCCATAGAGCATAGGATGTTTAAAGTATCGGATAAATCGACTGCGATGCAACACAGAAACAACATCATATAAAGACTGTCCGCCAAGAAAGAAAAATTAATTCAGTTGACAATCTACATGTCCAGCGGCAGCAACAACAGCAGTAGAAGGGGTCTGTCTCTGACAACACAGTTGGGACTTTACATATGCGTAGCGCCACTGAATTTGGTTGTTTTGATGCGTCTAATATGATGTTGATGGTTTTAAAAGCATCTGAGACATGCATGACAAATATGGATAAAGACCATATCCCAATACACAGTACAAAATCGATAATTCAGAAAATCATAAACTGAAGGCATACAAAATCAGGATAAAACAAGAACCAAAGAAAACAAAGAAAAACCGCCACCATATGAAAAGAAGCGAACCCCAATATTGGAATGAGACCAGGTGCCCAGGAAGAGTCTCATGTTTGGTGTATGGTATCCAGGAATACCAGCTGCTATATAAATCAATAACTCTCTTAATAACTATGGAAAGCTTGTTCGGAAACAGTTGTATAGGAGTCAATGGATGCAAAACATTCTGCATGAAGGTATGCCATACGTTGAGTGAATCTGCGTGTAACAGAATGGTCAATATCAGGGAGATTCCGACATTTCATCACTCCATAAGGAGGGTCCTGGTGGAACTAGAAAAGAACTGTACCAAGTGTGGATGGTGTCACCTGAAATAAGCCTGAGACGGAATGTCTGTCCGCAGCGCGAAAAGTTTCACATGTAAAGCCTTAGAAAGATGAAGATATTCGAATCAATTGAGTGCACATTTAAAAAAGATCCCAACAACTGCATCTCTGGCGAGATTATTAATTACTTGTACAGCACCATTATGCACGATTCATGACGAATATTCATTCCTGAACGATTACCTGAAACTAATGGAAGTACAAATACTCGTCCTTTTACCATCTATGATATATCGTATTGAGATATTTATCGTTTTGCTCATGTAGTTCACGACATTGGCTACACTGTTGTGGCTCAGAGCATTGCTTGAGTTGTAGGAACAAGCATGTTATAGATAAAGCCCGAGTATCAAAGAAAACTAATTCATCCTACAAACACATATATGCCGCATTTTTAATTTTCACAATCCGTTCAAATGAAGAAACTAACGAAGTTCTGCTACGAACATATATTTGTACCACAATAAAAGATCCTTCCATTGAAATGCAGTAACGATGCCAAAGCAATCATGATGACCATGATCATAGATTATAAGGACAAACTCGATTGAATTGTAAGATAACCGTGCGATCCAAAATCTCCGATCGATTGTACATTAAAATTAAAAAAAAACCCATTTATGATGAATTTGTAGGAATTTATTAATAAAACAAAAGAAATAAGACGATAAGTACATGTTTCACACATTTAAATTTGAGCAAACAATGACCATGAATGATATGGACAGATTCCGTTTATTTTCAAATGCCATTCCTCATCAAACACGATGAATGACATTTTGTTGCCCTATTCTCACTAAACAAATACTCACTGACAAGAAAATGTATACATACATGGCAACAGAACAATTACTATTCAGAAAAGAGAAAAAATGTTTGTGAAACCCCAATGCCATGGGAAATCTTTGTCACGAGGAATACACATGTGAAATATAAAAGCCCAATCGAGTACCATTCAAAATGTATGATCAAGGTATATAAAGTTATCGCAGGCAAATAGACAAATGAACAGGACAAAAATATACAATATAACTTTATACGGGGGCATAAAAAATCAAGGGGCTGAAGGCCCTGAAAGATACTCCAATCACAACTTGTTTCACTGTAAGTATTGATGTTGTAATATTTGGATGTACTGTGACAATATGTGTCCATACTTAGGTAAATATCCATACTTAGGTAAAGTGTTTATACTTTGTACTACAATGTGTATTCAGATGACCTTGAACTTCAGAATAAAAGTAGTTGTTGAGTGGACAAGACGTTGTCTTTAGTATCTGATGAGAACGCAGCAGTACTGTGTCGGCATACATCAACCATGATGTTATAATACGAATTGAAATAGCTAGAAATGCAGCATATCAATAAATATCAACCTTGCAAGCCAATCCCATAACGTGCGCGCATGAATTTCCAACGGTGGGCGGAGCATGTTTGCTCGACAAAGCACAGATATAAAGTAGTCCCAAGTCGATAACAATTTTAAAATTTCAAAAAAAAGATCAAATTTCAATTGGCAAATCTTAACTAATCTGATATTTATTCTATCATGAATGAATTTGAAGACATTAATCATAGAAGAAATATCATTTTGATATATGATATACATTTGTATCTATCATACATCAAAACGATTGATTCTGATAAAAACTTTCCAAACGCAAGTTTTGATATCAAGAAACTGCTGACACAATCTGGAACTATTTTTCACTGCGCACCGGAAGTGACAGTGATGTGAGCGTACATGACAATCGCAATTAAGATACTCCATGAGGAAGGAGTATCTTATTAACAATGACTGTCAAGAGATTTGAAGACGGTGGAAATATTCAGATAATGCTTATAAAATACATGCATATACCTTACAAAGACAAAGTAATAAATAACAATGATAAATAATACAATGACTAAAAGTATGGATGACATGAAAATACTGATAGTATTAAGAAGATAAATCATATCAATAACATAACTAGTAATTGGTTAACAGTTTTGATATACTTAGACTTTGAGTTTGGACCATGTATCTAGAATATAAACAGTTTTATTAGAACACAAAAAATGAATGTAAAATGCAGAGACACATAGTTTTATTACGGTGTAAAGGGCATGTCCTTCAGGAAAATGCCTTTTCTAACACAAGTTTTTTTCTTCATTACATCACTTAAACATATAAATGCTGGTTACAGACGACGATATTAAAACAAGGAAAGGACCAACAAACTTAGACTAAAAAGAAACAAGTCTTTGATACAATGTGTAAACTGACGAAATTCAGGTCTGAACCCCCAAACACTTGAGGACGAGGGAAGAAAATGTGGAGGTGAAACCCAACATAGGTTTTATTCATATATATCATGGAATGTAAGAGGTGTAAATGTAAGAGGTATTTGTTACATCAATATATTGACCATAGCAATTTATGTGGAGATCATATCATACGCCGAGAAAATATCTTCCGTGCTATAATAAGGTTTTAGTTTATACATGATGCCAGAGTGTGCAAAGGATAGTTTTGCCTCGATTCCAGAGACTAGTGAATTTTTCTGAGCACATGATCACACTTTTATAACCAATCACAAGTAGAGCTAAGAAGACCCAGGGGACACCCATCCGCCAAAAGCCTTTTCTATTTCATTAGCTACAGCTATAGTAAGCCTATCATTATTCATGGACCCTACCACCTGAAGACCAAGAGGTAGCTTCTTTTCACTAAGGCCTAAAGGACACTGTGAGACTGGATAGCCTAGAGCATTGAAAATACCAGTGTAGCCGAAATTGAAAGGGTAAAATAATGCTTCGTTATGATAGGGTGCAATCTTAGGATGGGAGGGATACAACAGTACGCCATCATTTCCTAGAAGTTCTCTTAATTCTTTATCTAATTTTTCTAACATTTTGATAAAAATCTCATTGGATGATTTGTCCAAGTCAGCTACTTTCTCCAATAGGCCGAGTCCAATGGCTGGAAGTGTATGAGGGGATTTCCCAACCATCCATTTCAATAATTCTTTGAAACAGTTTATTTCTCCGTTCCCATTGGCCATTTCCATCGCGAATGAGTTTCCTCCTGCCGTGGACATCCTAGCAGACCATATCTCCACACTGTACTTAAATTTGCCGATATTAATATCCTGAACTGGGACTCCTAATGTCTCACGAAAGTGTGTCACGACCTGGAAATATAAACAATTAGATGTTTGATACAGAAAATAATAGACAAGTTGTATTTCATTTGTTCGATGTAGATCATATAACATTACTCTGTTCTAAATAAAGCCAATCACTTGACCCAAACTTTAAATCAACGGAAAAAACATTTCAATCTCAAAATTGAATTTTTATCGCACTCATCTTCAACTTGTTCCAAGATGTCGCATTCTGACTCATTTCTTCCTTAATTTTGCTATTTTAAGTTTGATGTCAATTTCTTTCAACAATAAATAAAAAAATTAACAAATCCTGATTTTCGTTATCTGTCTAGTTGCGGACGCGTTGCGCTCAAAATAACAAAATTCTTTCGAAAATGCTCGCTCTATGAAACTGGGTGTTAAACTATGTGTGTATATTATTTTTTCTAAAATTCTTTGTTACCAACATCCATTTACTTTTTGCTTTTGTTATCCAGTACCATCGTTTTTTTTTTGTTTTTTTGTTTTTTTTTTCTTTTTTTGTTTCATAGGACCCCAGTATTAGTTACTTTGTTCTAAATAAAGCCAATCACTTGACCCAAACTTAAAATCAAAGGAAAAAACATTTCATTCTCAAAATTGAATTCTTATTGCACTCATCTTCAACTTGTTCCAAGATGTCGCATTCTGACTCATTTCTACCTTAATTTTGTTATTTCAAGTTTGATGTCAATTTCTTTCAACAATAAATGAAAAATTCAACAAAGCCTAATTTTCGTAATCTGTCTAGTTGCAGACGCGTTGCGCTCAAAATAACAAAATGCTTTCGAAAATGCTCGCTCTATGAAACTGGGTTTTAAACTATGTGTGTATAAGATTCCTCTACAATTCTTTGTTACCAACATCTATTTACACATTCGTTTTGGTTATCCAGTACCATTTTTTTTTTTTGTTTCATAGGACCCCAGTTTCAGATTATCTCGTTTGTTTCGTCACTTCGCAACGATATTGCATTTTGTTTATACGACAAATTTTCGTATCATCAGAAGATCTAAGTGTATCGATGTAAGTGGAAAGTTGTGTGCGTGTAATCTGGATAACCGCACCATTTTTTCTAACATAGTGGATGGTCATCCAAAATTGGCGCCTGATGCAAATTGTTCTCCTCCAGTTTAAGTATTGTCTATGTGTTTCAGGTTTTGAAGTATCTCCCTTGATTGTCTGTTGAACGTTTGTGTGTAGGTCTTGTGTGTCCCATTGTCCACTTTTGTTTATAATGTGCGTTGGTATATATGTGTGTGTTCCGCTGTGATCGATCTCCTCGATATCCCATGAATCATCTACACAATATGCTTTGCTTATGTTTTGCCTGAATTGGGTTACTTGGTACATATTTTCATGCTAGAGATCCGATCCTTTCCTTTTCTTATGTATACTTCCTGAAGCGTAACTCGATCAAGATATACATGAATAATTCTTTGGTAAACAATTCAGAATTACTGAAATCTTTATGCTCTATAAAAATATCATAATTTCTTTTCGATCAAAAATGAGTTTGATGTCCTTTACCTCACTTTAAACTTTATTTATGAAGCAATACATGAAATAATACGATACAAATATTGTAAAAACGGAGATTTAGTCATCATCTGCAAATATAAATTCATTAGAACTATTTGAATAAAAGTCAAGTACACTACATGCAAGTCAAAGAATGAAATTGAATAAAAGCATTGAACAGTATTTCATTAAGTTTTAAGAGAGTTCACAAATTTTGAATATAAAATGAAATTTGTCTTGTCAAAATGAAAACTCAAACTCACACACAAGTTGAAATACGTTACTACTCGTCAACCTTTTAAAAAGTGTCTGAATTCTTTTTCGGCTGTTCTCGGTAATACATTTAAAGATGCAATAACTTTTATCTTGACGTTTTATCAACATGGGTTAAGCGACTTGCAGACAAGCCTCACAAATTGTCAATATTGATATATACATGTATGTTCTATTATAAGATTTCAGTGCACCGTATGAACTAAGAATATGCACTAAGAATCTCTCTCTCCCTCTCTCTCTCTCTCTCTCTCTCTCTCTCTCTCTCGGTGGTAGTGTAAGAACTTTAACTATTATAATTTGTTGCATTGCCAGCAATCTCAGTGTCCAAAATATAATTATTTGACCTGGGATCAACTATTCAAAACGCACAAACACACACACCATCTCACACACACTCACAACCTTTGTACTACCCAGAAATGAAAATGTCTATCAAACTCAAGTTTAGATGGTTTTCTCTATATATATCTGGTTACATTTCAATCGAAATGACATTCCTTAAGTATATTTACATTACATTTTATCAAAAACGCAACACAACATTTGAAGCAATTAACTATCTCCGACTTATGATATAGCTATTAATAATAGGAAGCTCCTACGAGTAATTTAGCTCTCTTTTTTGGCTCTTATCTGTAAAATATTCATGAGTATTTCAAGAAAAACAAGATAGCTCAAGCAGCAAGTCTTGAGTTTAATTCAAAATCGTCACCGGTGTTTTCTGGAGTATGACTAAAGTATTCTTTATGAAAATGAAACATGAAAGGTTTTGCAGCAGATGCTTACTCTTCCTGGGCACCTGGTCTCACTCCCATATTGGGATTCGCTTATTTTCATATGGTGGAGGTTTTTCATTGGTTGCTTTGGTTTATGTTTTATCCCGATTTTGTATGCCTTCGGTTTATGATTTTCTGAATTATCGATTTTGTACTTTGTATTGGGATATGGTCATTATCCATATTTGTCATTTGAATCTTGCATAACAGTTTAAAAATAATGTGAACATTCAAGTCTTTCGGAGAAAACAATTAACGAGTCACACTCTCGTGAAGGATTTAACGTTAAAAATTTAAGAGATACTTCAAGTGTTAAACTTACTTATTCTATTTGTTAAAATCTATCAATAACGGGAAGTCGAAACGTGCCATCCTATAATTGAGTCTTCGAAAAACAACATCCTAAATACTGAGTTATTTTATGACATGATGCAGTTATGAGACAAATGGAACTTGCGAGATAACAACGTCATCATTAAAAGAAGGCTCGTAATTTCGACAAGATTAGTCATAATTACGATAGAATCTGTCGATATTGTCTATTGTACATTTGGTGGCCTTTTCAAATGAAAAAAGTCAAATAAAGTCATGAAAACATACTTCATATCCATAATTTGATACAAACTTAGAATATAACATGTAATTAATGAAACATAGAATGTATCAAAATATAAAAATTATATCGAATGTTGTAAAATAATGCAACTTTTCATGAACAATGATCCTCTCTATGTAGAGGCATCCATTACTTTTTTGTTTTGTTTTAATATTCAAGTTTCCGAATAATATGCCTCCAGTTTCTATAACAATGATATTCCAGGGTCTAACATTATGAGATTCGATCCAGATTCTAACATTATGAGATTCACGAGTCACACGTTATGAGATTCAAGAGTCTAACATTATGAGATTTCAGAGTCTAACATTATGAGACTCCAGTTTCTGAAATTTTGAAATATAATTTTTAAAATTCAAGTTTCCTCGTTTTTCACAAGAAAAAGTGTCAAACACTGTCGGGATTAACCCAACCTCCGAAAACCTTCTCTAGTTCATTAGCAACAGCAATGGTCAGTCTATCATTGTTCATGTACCCTACCACTTGTATTCCCAAAGGCAGATTCTCCTTACTTAAGCCAAGCGGACATTGGGTAACAGGATAGCCTAGGGCATTGAAAATACCAGCGTAAGCAAAGTTGAAAGGGCGCAATATTGGTTCGTTGTGATAGGGTGCTATTTTTGGATGAGAAGGATATAAAAGTATACCATCATTTCCTAAAATCTCGGTAAGTTCAGCATCTAACTTTTGCAACATTTCAATGAAATACTGATTTGAACTATCGTCCAGTTCAGAAATCTTCTCGAAAATTCCATTACAAATGGTTGGTAGAGTATGCGGAGATCTTCCGACCATCCATTTAAGAAATTCTTTGAAACAGTTGACTTCTCCCTTTCCGTTAGCCATATCGACTGCACAGGGAGTGCCTCCGGAGGTGGCCATTCTCGCTGACCATATTTCAACGCTGTATTTGAATTGGTTGATGTTTAAAGACACGACTTGCATCCCTAAAGTTTGGCGGAAATGTGCCACTACCTTAAAGAAAAGAAAAAAGATAATTGCTTTAAAAACAACTGTTGCCTGATAATCTTGATCCCTTGTAGAAAATGAAGCAAGCTGCTTATTCTTATTGAAAAAAAAAAACTAGCTGGCATCAAGAAGTATATTTATAATATATTTTATTGAAAACCATTTTTTAAAAAAATAAAATGAGATAAAGAAGATCCTGACGACAATCTCTAAAACACTCACAATAGAGCAACAAATTGAGCATCGACGGACCCCTAGCAAGCTAGAGGTGGGACAAGGTGGCCAGGAGGAGTAAGAATCCCCTGTTTGGCTAGCCGCGCCCGCCGTCGATGTTCACGCACGAAAACGAAAAACAATATCTACAAAGCATGCACTGGCTGAGGTTATGTCTATATAGAAAGTAATATGGCGATCATGTCATGGAAGACATTTAAAACACTGTCAAACCCCTCGCGGGGGAACTTTTTTACGAGCTCCACACGGCAAAAAGCATAAGTGTGACACAAAATGAGATAAAGTGTCATTGTTTTTAAGACTATTAAAATATCCGACACATGCATGTCGTGATCATTGTAGTATGTGTCCAGAGCTTTCTCTCTACAAACGGAGTTGGATAAGTGTATATTTCTATATTATCTACACTTCTTTTTTGTTGCTATGTGGAGCAAGGAAACAGTTCTTCTAGACTAAAATTCAAGAGTTTTTCTTGCCGATTGCTTAACGACACACTGAAGCCGGAGAGACCTTTTGTTTTAACAACTGATCAATTGATCGTCAAACCTTAGCTCTTTTACACGGGAATCTGTCACTTGTTTCTGGATTATCATCCTTGTGTCATCACTTAAGTGAGTTTGGGCTCATGTTAGGAATCTAAATATATATTATGGAGCAGGTCACTCAGGCAAAATCAGTAACTGAAATCTAGAGAGTATATTGTTTGTAACGCAAATTGATAGTAGTTTGATTCGCAGTACCAACTTGCAAACAAGGTCATAGGCGGCACAGGCTTGCATTAGTGAAGAAGTGAAGAAAAGCGGAACTAAAATCGGACGCATGCGTAGGAGATTATCGCAGTGCCACAATATCCGAAACATTAATGTCTGATGCTAAGGGCAATTTAGTAGAAAAAAAATGTTGCTTTCTTGCAATCTATGGAAATACAGTTAGGACACATGGTTTGTTCTTCAATTAGTGAAAGTTTTTAACACACACTTAAATTTCGTTAGACATAACACAAAAGCAATTCCATTTCGGGACACAGGGTGAATTCTATGACCATGGTTTATACGAATCATGTCATACCGCCAAAACCTTTTTACGGTATGTAACAGTTCTTCATATAAAGTACAAGCATAAAGTTGAACATTTTTACATCTGAATTTAAAAAAACCCAAAGACTTCGTGCGTTACGTAACTCCTTCTTTAAGAGATAAAACCCTAAAGATAAATCAGCGATTAAACAAAAACAGACCAGGTTTTGTTTTAAGAGAATCATAAAAAATCCAATTTTTAAAACATATTTAGTTACTTTGAGAGAGAGAGAGAGAGAGAGAGAGAGAGAGAGAGAGAGAGAGAGAGAGAGAGAGAGAGAGAGAGAGAGAGATGATAATTGTGGCCTATGAAATAACCCAAGTCATTGACTTCATATTCTAAGAACTCCTTATTTTAGAAAACAGACATAAATTTAGACATTAGTGTCATTAGCCTTTTTTAAGAATATGACCTTGGATTATTTGTATTCGCCGTATATCCGAGTATCATAGCACAGCACAACCAATAAAAATACATCAAACGAAAATAAAATTAGAACACTGAACAAACCGGATTTGGAAAATTAGAATTTATGTCAAGGCTTGTGGATTTCAGCATAAAAGCAAAAGGAAATTAAGGGAAATATCAAAGTCCTCCGAAAATATAAGCGCACAGGGAACGAATTCAACTCTTTAGTTAATCAACTCGGATGCTTGACCATCTATAAAAGAGTCAACTATTTCTGTATGTAAGTGACACGATATCTAATATTAAAGATTTTGTATACAGTTTCCAAAATATATATAGAACAAAAGTTCAAACTTCACAGAGACGATGTTTTATTTTCACATCTTATTTTATTTTATTGTACTAAGTGTTTCGGATATGAAGCTATGTATGTGTGTCAGTGGGAAGATACATACCTGTTTACTAAGTTATAATCTGCATTTTCCAAAAACAGACTGTAATAATGACAGGCATAATCTGAAGTCCTTAAGCTTTCCAACTTTTGACTGATCGGTACTTAATTAGCGAACTTTATTTTATACATTATATTTTATCTCTACCATTTCAAAATGTCTTTATCCGAGACAAAGATTAAAGCACCATAGCGTGACCTCAAGATCACGTAGGTTGCTGACCTAATATAAAATCAAAACAAACTAAAGCAGTTTTCAAAAATCAGGGATAAATTTAGAATATAATGTCATGGATTTCTTTCTAAAAACCCTATGACCTTAGATCAGAAAACATTAAGTACCGATGCAGTAATAGCAAATAGGATTACACAAATTTAGTAAATGTTAAAGAACTATATACGTAAAAGATTTTGAAAACTAAAGCGCAAAAAAGTTCGGATGTAGGTAAATGTTTAATGAGTTCGGATGTAGGTATATGTTTATGAGTTCGGATGTAGGTATATGTTGATGAATTCAGATGTAGGTATATGTTTATGAATAAGGAGAAGAAGAGTTTAAAAATTAAAGTCAGTAAAAAAAATGACAATTAAGGTGAGGGACTAGTGTTTTAACTCATAAAAAATATAACTTCATATTTTTAGAACAACAAATCCTTTAGTTTTCATTCCTTGTGAGTAACACGGATTGTCATAAAATTCCAAAATTGAATTTTGTGCACTAAATTGTCTTTGTTTGTCGAGAAGCTATATAGCTATATTGAAATATATGTTCTATCGTTATAATTCAACAAGCTATGTATCATCAGTGATGCTCGAGGGCTAAATAGAGGAAATTCTAAATTTTTGAAGAGAGAAATTCTAAACATGACCTAAAATGTATGCCAAAGAGTAAAATAAAGACAGATCTATGACATGAGGGTGATACTCCTTTGCTTCAGAGCAATTCATCAAATTAAGTATCAGACAATTTACATATATATTTAAAGTCAATGCAGAAGCACTACACAGCAAAACAAAGCGAACGATATCCTCGGGGACTAACAGTCCACCAGCAGAGATACCAATCTAGTGGTTGAAATTATCGTATTGAAATATACCGGTTTGTTCTTACTCCTCCCGGGCACCTGATCCCACCTCAAGCTTGCTAGGGGTCCGTCGGTGCTCTATTTTGTACTCTATTGTGAGTGTTATTGAGATTGTCGTCAGGATCTTCTTTAACTCATTTCTGTCGTAATAATTTAGTGTACCATATGTATATTTCAACAAACAATGAATCATCGGTGATGCTCGAGGCCAGACAGAGGATATCCAAATGGTGAATATAAAGGTTGATCTTAAACTGTAGAGCTGGAATGCTTCAGTGCTTGTAATTGACGAAAACAGCAAGTGCACGAAAGATCTCTAGCAAAGACCACCTTATATACAACACAGCGGAACCCGTGTGAATTTTTAACGTCTTCAAATTCAATAGCATCATATAAGAACATATAAACTTACATCATACATTTCGGGCAGTGATCCTCATTCTTAACAATGTAATATGGCAAAAGAGTGTGAAAGTTATTATTCCAAAAATGTATCGAAAGACGCATCAGGATCAGTGGGATATGATGCTACAGGACTCAATTTAAGAAATTTCACGATTTTTATAACAAAAATAAATTTAACGAAACAAATTCGCAGGATTGTAACAAACAATGGACATCTCCAATGGTGAATTTTCTTATACTAACTTTGATACATTATTCTGAAACTAAGGATTACCTCCCGCTTCTCGTAGCTCTTTCCTTAGCTGTCTGTTTGGTATACATTTTAGATAATTTTCAGACTTTCGTTCTTCATATATTTACTATTTGGATAACCTCCCCTTCGGCCTCGAGTACATTGTTCGTTGGATTGCGCATACACAGCCAATTGTGCCTCATGTGAAATTCATGTGAAATTTACATGAACTTTACATAAAAGTTCACATGAAATTTATGTTAAACGAGCACGAATTTACATCAACTTTTTTTCTATATGAAATTCATGTGAAGTTTCTGACATGATTTTTATGTGGATTCAATTTCGCATGGAGGTCACAGAGAAAAAATTCATGTGAAATTCATGTGAAGGAACTTTATGTGAAATTCATGTGAAATATTTTTCACATAAATCTTATGTGAAATTTATATGAATTTCACATCAGCTTTCATGTAAAATTTACATGATGCTCATTTCATATGAATTTCATGTGAGGCACAATTGGTTGTGTATTGTCCACTTAAACATTATGATAGAGCATATATTTCAATATGATAATTTTAATATCCTAAAGGGGTTAAGTGGGAACATAAACTAATATCACAAATACCAAATGGCCAAACAAACAACCAAATCACTGAAACATGAACTATGAATGACAACTACTAAATAGAAGAAGACCAAAGGGAATACATAAATTGAGGAACAAATTACAAAGGACTGAGTCCCCCTTCTACGCACTTCGCAAATACCTTCGACTTATGCCGCCTGATTCAATTGGAACCGTACATGAAAACATCTTCCTCTTCATGACACTATTTCGCCTTCATACGTCACTGATTAGATTGAATACACAGCCAACTGTGCCTCACATGAAATTCATATGAAATGAGCATCATGAAAAGTCATGTGAAATTCATTAAAAAACTCACATAAGACTTGTGTGAAAAATATTTCACATGGATTTCACATAATCATACTTTTACTTCACATGAATTTTTCTATGTGACCTTCTTGAGAAAATGAATTAACATGAAAATTATGTGAAAAGCTTCACATAAATTTCATGTTCTTGCTCGTTTCACATAAATTTCAACTTTTATGTAAATTTAAGGTAAATTTCACATGAATTTCATATAAGGCAAAAATGGCTGTGTATATGAAACTATTATTGACTTTTTGTCTTAAGATAGTAGCTCAATGAAGGAAGACTTATCTCTATAAATATAGCATATTTCATTAATCACGAGATTTTGCTTTTTCTAAACTTATCTGAATTCCGAAAATTATTCAAAAGGGCCTTAAAACTGCCGGAAAAGGGCTTATCTCTTAGAAAAACCATTTCTATTTTTCACTTTTCTATGACAGAGATAGAACAAAGTATCGATTCTAAATTATGAAAGGTACAAAAAGAATCAAACTTCCGCAACTATCACCAATTGCTATTTTTAATTTAATCCACTTTCTCATTCTAAACAAACTCGACTATAAGCCTAATTTATTTTTTATCTTGGTGAAATATTGTATTAGTTAGTCACAAAAAAAAACCGCTTAAAACAAAAGATGCAAATGAATAATCATATATTTCTTTAAAATATACCACAATTTTGTTTCTGCAACTTGATCTTGAAGGCAAAAAATATATTTTTTATAACCTCAATTTTGTCCCATTTGGCGGGGCCCTAACATCTTTTCTCTTCCAAGTACAGTTGAACATTATCTCCTCAATATTGAAATTTTTTACTAAAATTTCATTGCATGCAAGGACCAAGACAAAGTACATGTATACTTAAATAGGACGTGTACTTTTTGAAGGATTTGATTTACTACTATTTCAACTTGCAGTAATATCGAAAACTGCCAGTCCGAAGGCTTTGCCTGGCAAAAATACATTCGGACAGGCAAACATTTAATTTTTGTGCTACACATTTCATTGTTCAGACTGGCAAATTTTGGTAAATTATCGCAAGTGACTGCCATATCCAAAAAGTTTTCGACATCTCTAAACTTGTCCTTTGATTTCAAACGAAAACCCTTTGTTCACATACATCAATCATATCTGAATTCCACCTTACTATCTACCTAATTGTTTTCCATTATTCATTTATAGTATTGTATAGTATAAATAGGCATCAGAGCATTGAAAGATTATCTTAAGTTACAACTTCCTAGTCGCATATGCATTTAAATCTTCTGAACTTAAAACCAGAAGTCCATGAGATCTTTTTTTTTTATTTATTAGCAACAAAACATATTAACTTCCTAGTGTTAGTAAGGCTAAATTCTTATTATGCATACAAGTCATGTTTTATATCACAACAAGCAAGCAAAGAATCCAGATTAACTTTTGATCGTTAAGAGCGTGGTTTTAATTCAGACTTGTGTTTGTCAATACATTGCCGATAGCATTGCCGATAATGTATGTTTTCAGATCAGGATCAAAAGCGGTAAAGTTTTCCAAAACACAACCCGGAAGTCAGGAGCAACGTTAACTCTCCGCAAATAAAAATACAACTACACGGAGCATTTAAGGTAAGTATTATCTCACAATTACTCTCGTTATACCAGTTCAAATTGATGTGCGATTTTGGTGATTTGCATTTGTATGTTTCTTCTTCTTTATACAAAAAGTGAAATTCTCTCCGTAAGGAAAGGCTATATGACATCAAATTTAGAAAGTGAAATCACTTCAACAAAAATCAGGAAGATATTCGTAAAAAAAAATTCATCAGGAAGTTAAAAGTCATACGAAAATATCAACCTTATTAAACAAGTGAAAATGATAAAAAAAATTTTTATCATATAACAAAAAGACGTGAAAAATAAATAGTGTTTGTGTGTGCAATAAATATATTTTGACGTAAGATAATAGTTGACGTCACAGAAAACGGAAGATAAAAAAAACCTCAGTACATACGTCATCTGTCATTGTCTATTTCACTACAACAGGAATGGCATTTTTATCACTTTCAAAGGATTGCGTCATTAATTTGACAATGAAGATGAACTCTGTCTAAACAGATGAAAAAGATTATTATTTAATAGGCTCTGAACCTTGTAAATGTTAACAGAAGATATCGCAGCATTCCAAGTCCAAAGAATCAAGGAATGACTGAGTCGCCTGTGAAACTAAGCGACACATACGGATCACTACAGGGTGTGACAGACACAGCTAAAAACTTCCTTCGAACATGGTTTAGCACGGACGTACGGAAAGATAACGGACAAAGCTACCCCTAAGTTTCACTATTTTTCGCAGGCTACATAAACATTCCTGTAAATGTAACTTTCACTGTAGAGGGATTATTTCATGAGAATGTCTTATCGTTCAATCTGTCAAAATTTACAAATCATCTTAATTCTACTAAACTTGTTTGTCATCATAGTATAATTCAATTTCTGTGCATAATACGTGCTTAAAAAGTGATAATGTTCCTTTGTTAATTGCTTGAAAGTAAAATCTGAAAAGCCCATTTGAAGACTTAACACTGTGAGTCAAACCTAGCTTGAAAAAGTGAGCACGCAAATTTTAAAAGTGTATTTTAAAATGCTATGCAACATGAAATCCATGTACTCACTGTGTAGCATCACGTGACTAAAGTTAGTGAAACCACGAACCCAAATGGAGGCATGTCGCTAGTTTGGAGGAAAGAAAACATATACTGTGATATGATTGTTTTGATTAAATTTATCTGTTCATAGCCGATGTCCTTGTAAAAAAATGATATTCGATGATTCTTTGTTTGTCAATCAAGAAGTTCTGACAAAAAGAACGTCGTCATCGAAATATGTGAAACACAATGCTGTGGTGGTTTCCACGCAGATATCTACAGCTTTTGTCATAAAGTTTGTAAAAACAACAGCGTTTTACTTACTAAGGAGTCCATGATTATAAAAGTATCAGTTTAGACAAGGATATAGGCTATGAAAAGATAAAATTTAATCAAAGCAAATATTGCAGTTCCTGTTTTCTTTCCTCTAACTGAGATTTTATTCAGTCGTGGTTTCACCAACAAAAGCCACGTGATGCTACACAGTGGTACTGTCGCCGATAAAAGCATCATCAAGTAAGACGGACAATGGCGCGTGTAGAAACTATTACGACTTATCTACCGAAAAGGTTTGAATTGACATTGCAAATAATTTAAATACCGCGAAGGTTAACCGTTTAATCTTCCTGGATACTCGGGAGTCGGCCACCATTTGAAGTTTGATTGACGTGAGCAGTTTTTATAAGTATGGTAGAAGGAAGTATACCTCGAAGTAACTCCTTTACAATGGTCATAACCGTAAACATGGCCAGTGTCCAAGTATCTTCAACTAGCGAAACGATCAACATATCAAATACTAGAACGGGCTGGTATGCGTTGGTTTGAGACATGTTAACTATATGTACAAGTATTACATGAAAGTTACATTATTAATTGTTTGTAGTTTTAAGGTGCTTTGGTTTTCCCCTACAATGTCCAATTTTCCTATCTCATCTTTGATTTCGGACAGTAATATTTACGCCCCTTACAACCCCCTTTAATACCCTAAAGAGATGTTAAAATCGTGCCCTTTTCCGGTGCGATAAGAAGCAAAATATTGGACAAATACTTGTCTTAAATATATGTTATAATTTATTTTCAGTAATAGCCATTTAACTTTCTCCAAATGACTCCTCCAGTTGACTATGACGTCTCTAGTTGGACAATCTCCTCAACGTTTCCTAGAACGTTCATTACAGTAAACACCTATTCCATTTATTTACGCAAATACATAAGCACATAAGCATTTCCTATTAACCCCGCATTTTCAAATACGTATTTAGGTAGCAAGTATATGTAGCGGTATGATGCAATTATAAAAAGTAACATGACACTCTATCTAAATTCCTTAATTCGGCACTAAATCCTTTAGTTTCAATAAAGCATTTACTGCGTATTTGTAGAAACGATGGATTTTTTGGTTATTAAATATACCAAATTAACTTTGCATCATTCATTCCGGTCGAGGGAATTCAGACTCCTTTGAAACGTCACACTACTTCCTGAAACATCGCACGTACACATGATCTTATCATCTATATACTTTATAGATTCGAAGACAACAGTATTTATTTTTCAAAGGATGTCAGATATATACTCGGGTACAACAAATTACGATACAGATCGAGGTAAAGTATTGAATATTTACAGAAACAAAATAAGCTGTTATTGTGATTCGTCGTCTTAAATGTACTTAATATCCCCTATAATTAAAACTAATATTTCTCTTATAGACTAGTTTATTATGACTAACATTATAAAAGTAATATCTAGGTGTAACCATTTTCCTACGATCCCGCCCTTTCTCCACACAAGATGATAAAGTAGAGATACTTATTTCAAGGAGAGTGGAGAGCAGATGCAATTTTAAGTAATCTGTCTTTTTTTTTTCTATGACAAATAAGAACATAAGTAAGCAATCTACACTTTTTTACAAAGAAATAAGCAATCTACATCTTTTTACAAAGAAATAAGCAATCTACACCTTTATACAAAGAAATGGACCATTCGCTTGATCCTTATAACAGTTTTTTTTTATTCTTCTCAAGACAAAATGTGAGGTTGCCCAGTTCGTAATCAAGCACTGAATTCCTCCTTAACTCGATGTAATCAAGTTCATCATGTGCTTAAAACCTTAATCACATGTCCTTGATCTCACTGAAAGTCCTCCTACGAGATTATGTTTACATATGACACTGATTTTGAGAAAGTGTATATAAATAAGGAAATGATAGTGTTCACATAAATTCCTCCAATGTCTTATCATTTTTAAAAGTTTGAAATGTTAAGATTTTTAAACTAAGAACATGAGATAATACTTGTTTGCTGTTGATTTTTTTATATAAAAAAAGAATCATACATTTTCAGTAACTGTCATTTTTATGGACAAAGTGAATAGGTAAAATGTTGTCACCAAATATTCAATACTTTGCACAACCTCCGACAATTCAAGCATCAATAGTCCAACTTAACGCTTTTTCACAGAAACTTTATAATTTCTTTGTCACTATGTACATAACTCAGATAGGGACAGCCAAGGAATGTCGATGCAGACTGAGAATAAGTGGTTCATTTTCTTCATTTTTCCCCAAGACGTCCCGTAACGTTACTTCTAAACATAACTTCTGCGTGTATCTTTCTTTGCGAGACCTGCTAAATTAAATGCTTTACCAGCCAGCTACAGTGTTAACAGCAGAGCTACCCCATTCGGCTTTATTTCTATACCATTTACTACTCATCTGATGTACCAATTATTCAGCTTAGCTTACTCCAGAATCAGAATAGACAATGTAGAGTCAGCAATTTCCTCATGATTACAAGGGTATTTCATGCCTAGAAATGGCCAAGAACCATTCGTGAAATTTGGAATATGCCGGTATGTTCTAAATTCTGTATCTGTGTGGCTTGCACAGACATTAAATCATCTATTTCCAAAGCCTCGTGGAGCTTATGCAAGTGGCACTCTGAATACATTTGATTGCTCAAATGCTTTCTAACGCCCTAAAAGGCATACAGCAGAGTTGCCATAACCCACACTATTGCTGTAAAATCATTCAAAATAGCAATCCAAGGAATGCTTGTGTCGCCTGCGAAGCGGTTTGATTATTATTCTAGAAAGTGGATCAAATTATTGGTATCAGTAGAAAAGTCTTGTCAAATGAAATTCATTTGAAATATCAGACCTCTTAATTACAAATTAAAAGTTATGGTCATTCTCAAATTTTCAGAACAGAGTGTCAATCATCTAGGTCAAGGTCACTACGTAAAACTTGGTAACAAAAAGGTCTCATTATAAGAAATACTGAAGACCTGTCACCTACCAATTAAAAGATATAAACAACCTTAGAAAAGAAGGTCAAATAGCTAGGTCAAGGTCAAAAGGTAAAAAAATATAGTATGTGTAGAATGGCATTGTTACAAGGAAAATACATGTGAAATATCAAAGCCCTATTACCTACCAATCAAAAGATATAGCCAATATTATTTTTCTTGAAAAGTAGATCAAATATCTAGATAAAGGTCAAAAGGTCAAATATTATGGTCTGTGTAGAAAGGTCTTGTCACAAGGAATACACACGTGAAATACCAAAGCCCTCTCACTTACCAATCAAAAGATATATCCATTCTTAATTTTTTTGAAAAGTAGGTCAAATATAAAGGTCAAGGTCAATAGGAAAAAATTATGGTATGTGTAGGAAGGTCTTGTCACAAGGAATATACATGAGAAATATCAAAGCCCTATCACTTACCAATCAAAAGATATAGTGAATCTTATCTTTTTTTCAAAAGTAGGTCAAATATCGAGGTCAAGGTCACAAGATCAAAAATTATGGTTTGTGTTGAAAGGTCTTGCCACAAGGATTGCACATGTGAAATATTAAAGTCCTAACACTTACCAATCAAAAGATATATCCATTTGTAATTTTTTTGAAAAGTAGGTCAAATATGTAGGTCAAGGTCACTAGGTCAAAAATTATGGTATGTGTAGGAAGGTCTTGTCACAAGGAATACACATGTGAAATATCAAAGCCCTATCACTTACCAATCAAAAGTTATAGTGAATCTTATCTTTTTTTCAAAAGTAGGTCAAATATTGAGGTCAAGGTCACAAGGTCAAAAATTATGGTCTTGCCACAAGGATTGCACATGTGAAATATTAAAGTCCTAACACTTACCAATCAAAAGATATATCCATTTGTAATTTTTTTGAAAAGTAGGTCAAGGTCACTAGGTCAAAAATTATGGTATGTGTAGGAAGGTCTTGTCACAAGGAATACACATGTGAAATATCAAAGCCCTATCACTTACCAATCAAAAGTTATGGGCTGTGACACCCAAAGTGTGACAGACAGACAGACGGACGGACGGACGGACGGACGGACGGACGGACAGACGGACAACGGACAAAGTGATCCCTAAGTGTCACTATGCTTCGCAGGCGACACAACAAGGAAAACTCATATCATGTTGCAGGTACCCAATTCACTCTAAGTTGAGGGGAGTCAGTGCAACATGAAGTTAACTACAATGAAGCCACTTGCCAAAGGCTACAAACACATTTCATGCCTATGTGTGTTGAGATTTTAAGCCCATGTTCCAAATTCTGTTTTTGTGTGGTTGGGGGGTTACAGTCTTCAATTCTCAAGGCATTATATGACCTGATCAGTCAAAAGCTTAATGTCTCAAGTTCCTTTAGATCATACAGAAGAGATGTGATATTCCACACTGATGCTTAATCACTCATATGGTTAACTAGATGCAGAGATGACATATCCTTCAATAATGCTTTAAAATCATTCAACTTGTTTAATGTACCTAGTATTCAGTTTACTCCATGGTGAGGAGAGCGCAATATTGAGTTAACTACAAGTAAGCCACTCGTCCAAGGCTACCTTGGCCTGATTTGTTTCCCAAAAACCCGTGTGTGCCTAGGTATGTTGCTTCAAATTAAACTTAGAACTTGATCCGGCATGACCAGACAAAGCCACTTGATTGAATTTTTCTGGCGTATGGCATACACCGAAGTTCGAAGTTTAGTTTGAACCAGCGTACACAGGTGCCCGCCGCTTTTTGGGAAACAAATCCGGCCAATGAATACAGTGATATTTCAAGCCCAAGTCAAAACTCCCGTTTCTGTATTTAAAGCCCATACATGTAAAGGCTGGATTTATAGTCTTCTATATTTGCTTAGGTTAGTGCTTTAACAACATATTTCTGGGTAATTTTGGGCTATTATTCTCCAATCACCAATTTCAAAGTTCATTTTGGGTCGTCTCTGGGTAACATACATGAATAGCAGGTTTGATCTATATCATTGTTGACTCACAACTTTAAAACATTACTGATACTGGGGAATATGATTTGCAGATCAGAAAATAAGGGGCCATCTCTTTCTTTGGCAAAACATTAAGGACATATTTTTAAACACTATTATAGTCTTTATCTAATAACTCCTTATGAAATAATTTAAGGACACCAATTCAACTCCATACTTATAATTGACAAAGGGGTAGAGCCACAATGCCGGATACTGTATAGTATCTCATCAAAAACCTATTTCTGATATGAGGCTAATGACATAATTCTTTATCATGAAAATAAAGTCTTTATGAGAGGTGTTCAGGCCTCTGAGATCTCCAAATTGATTATTTTCATCAAAAGAGCTGCAAAACCTATATATTTCTACAAGACTTGTATTGGCTGCATTTACATGTATTTACTAACATGAAGAAACTAATTAATGTGGGTACATTTTGTATTAACATCAAATTCTTCCAAAAAAGTCTTTCATTAGAATGATGTCATTTGACGATGTCATATTACTTTGCTATGGTACTCAAAAAATAAATTTGCTCTTTGCATCAAATGCTGGAACATTCATAATTTCAAATGACCTTATCATCAGACAAGCATTTCTCATTAACTTTAATTCTAATGAAAATTTAAGGTCCGCGAGGTATCAATGGCCCTTCTCCTTCTGTGCAAAGTAAATTATATTATAAAATTGCCTTGGAATATCCATTTAAAACAATGGTAAGCCTATATACATGTGATAGAAGTTTGGTTTTTTTTCTTTTGAACTTGTCTTGATTTTGTGAGTGTGCATATAGATTATGTGATAGAGAAGGATGCTAAATTCACTGAGAAGGGATAAAACTTAAATGTCCAGAATGAACATAAAATTCAATATCACATAAGGAAAGAAAACTACTCACTCTGTCTTGTGCAGCCCTCAGTTCACTGTCTACAGGGGAGACAAATAAGCTACCACCATCATCTGGCATGGTATAAATCTTCAACTTCTTTACATCTACCTACAAAAATGGAAATCAGTATGTTGGATTAGCTATAATTAGGAATATGTATCATTTTTGGTACTGCTAACTCTTAAACTTGTTGAGAGATATATCATAGAATGATGTAGCGCCACCTCCAAAAGCTTATGGATGGATATATCTTTAACTCTTGCCACATGGAATTACAACACAGATCAGAGATTTCCTTTATGTAAAGTACATGTATGAAAATACAATGTATAAGTATATTGCAGGTGAATTCTTTAGATGCTGTATTTCAGAACTGAATTTTTTTTTCTTTTTTTTTTTTGCAAAATATCAATAATTTCATATATAATAACTATTTTCTTTAATGTAATATTCCATGAATTTTTTTTTTAATTTTGTAAAGAATTAAAAATTAAATTTCTGTTGCCTAAAGGTATCGAATGACTTTTCCATAACTCCTTTTAAAAAACATAATTATATTTTGTCATCTAATGTGTTTGAACTAGATTTAGGTACATAATGATTACTAATCTCTATTACATCAGCATCGTAAATAGCTTTGAAATAAGCATTCTTAATCAAATACTCTCTGATATTTTGGGGACTTTATGGGACTTCATCATGTTCATAATATGCAGAGATATAATGCTTGTTTCTATGTATGTAACTTGCATGAGGAGAAGAAAATTTACATATATAGCATATAGAATATCAAGCAGCAGGGATAATTTTGGGCTGTGAAATTGAGAGAATCTCTCATTCAAGTTCTTGATTTTGACAGATTCTCTCTGCAGAGAAAATGGCTAAAAAATCCAAATTCTCTCATCAGAGGAAACGGCTAGAATTATCCCTGGGTAACCAGATAAAGAAATCCAAAATAGATAACACACTCATTTCCTGTCTGTAAATTATGCTAATTGTGACTCATGATGTTTACGCTAGTCCTCGAAAATCTTTTCAAACCGTGAGAAAGTCCATATCTACAAAAAGAAATAGAAGACACTTAAGATGAAGCTGTGACCCAATTTTTAACTTCCTTACCACTTCGTCAAGTTTGGCATCCACTGATTTACTTCCTGCATAGATTTTTAACAGCGGTAAGAGATCTGAGGCATAACGACACATGGGTCCCGTACTCAATAAGTCAATATCTGTTCCCGTACATATTGGAAACTGTCCCTCATTGGGCACTAAACCTGCAAATTGAAATGTACAATCTTAAAAGAAGGAAGAATAAAACGTTAATTAGCAAATCTGGTTATGATCTAGTCACATTCATATGGTACAGGAAATACTCAATACAAGTACACAAGCACAATATGGTCTTTGTTTTCAAAATTATTATAAGCTTGATTAATTCATTCATCATTATAATTTATACAGATCTTTCAAACAATTAAAAGAGTCTTTTCACATCATTCTATCTCAACCTTGATAAAACAACTGAGATGCTGGAGTGAAAGCTAATGTGATTTTAAAAATTCTGATAGCTAAAAGGTAAAGGTATCAGTCTACATATATCAATAAATTTTGAAGTAGGAAGTAAATTTGAGAAAAGAAGTAGGGCACGGTCCATTTGATATACTGGGGGGAGGGGCTTCGGTTTTTTGTCCGAGCAAGATTATTTTTTTCGCCCCGGACAGGGGCAAAATTATTTTTTTCTCGCAAAGTTGGAGCAAGGAAATTTTTTTCTAACAATTATTGATGTGTATACCTGGTAATAGGAATGCTTGTGTTTTTTTCAACAGAAATTCATTATTTTTTTTCGTAAATTGCTCTAAACATTACTAAATTCTTATGTAAAACTTGTATTCACTTCCAAACTGAGAGAGATAAAAGATTTTTACAATGTGATTTAATTTTCAGTAAACAAAATTAATGTATACAAGGTCATGTAGCATATAAGAGGGCCTGAGGGGAGGGTCTCCTTAGAGAAAAAAATTTGAATTTAGAAATGTAAACTAGTGAAAAACTTAATTAAATTCTCCTTCCAAGATTGTGTATAAATTTAAGACTCTATGGTGATACATGTATCTATTAATAGTGATAAATTATATTGATAATGTATTTAAGCATTTAACAGTTCAAGGAAACCCTTTTTTCAGTCACATGTATACTTTTGATATTTCTAAATATGAACTTGCCATTAAAGAAGGAAAGTATGGCGAGCAAAGCGAGCCAAAAAAAATTCTATAAAGTGAAAACTGAGGCGAGCGAAGCGAGCCGAACAATTTTCAGGAATTTTAAGTGAATTTTATGGTTATTTTTCAAATTCAGATTACTTGTAAGAGCAAGATTATTTTTTTCTGTCACACCATAAGCAAATTTATTTTTTTCATCAAAATTCAGAGCAAAATTATTTTTTTCGAAAAAAACCCAAGCCCCCCCCCCCCCCCCCCCCCCCCCCTGAATATCAAATGGACCGTGCCTAGGTGAAAGTTGAAGATTTAGCACTTTTTTAAAGTTGAAGATAAAGCATGTTTTTATATCATTATTACAGGAAGTAGGCAGAAAATTTGCTTGAAGTAGGAAGTGATAAAAGAAATAGCCCTAATATGTCACAAAATAGGTAGAAAATGTCACTGAAATGTCCCATTCATGAAAGCAATACAAAAATGAATACTTGAAATTGTGTAAAATATTATTCATTTCAATACAAATATTAAAAAGTTACAGCCTGAATAATGTCTAAAAAGATTTTCTTTTCAATGCGACCATGACCTTTCAGATATGACATTGATCCTAGGTCATGACACAACCATAGGTCCAATGCAACAATTCTTTTAAACATTATTTAAATTTGTGGAGAGGTTAAAATGTCATTGCATTGTATAAATTCTGTCCATAGGGATATCAAAAGTGTAATTTAGTGGCAGTGAGTTGTAACCTGGACTTATGACCTTAAAACAAATTACATGTACATGGATTTTTCTCTTTTTACTTCTTTGCAGTAAGCTTTTAAAATAAGAGTTGTTGTTTTTATTTTAAACTTTATTCATTTTACAATGTTTAATATTTAGTGTTTATGGCTTATAACTTTGGGAGATCAGGACAGATAGATAGACACACAGGCAGTACTATGCAAAATGGCAATGCCTCTTACATATAGGCCTATGATAAACCTAATACTGCTGAATTTTGGTCTGTTAAAACAGCAGAAAGAGGGGGGAGGAGAAATATGGATGAAATTAAGGATGAAATGTACATACATATTTCAGGAAATACAAAATCTATAAATTATTACATTGTATATAAATAAATTTTGGATTTTTGTACTGCATATGGGAAATAGAAACTCAATCTGGAGCAGACAATACTTTATACTTTAGGAAATCCAGTACAACTATTGATAGCTTTTGTAGGAAGTAAACATTGTACCTTTGGAGGGTCTATGTCCAAATATTCCGTTGAAGAAAGCCGGCATACGTATACTGCCACCGATATCCGACCCTATCCCCATCACCGCAGATCCCGAGGCGATCGCACATCCTTCACCACCTTAATGTGACAAGAATCATTCATGTTCAAGGAAATGTTACAGTTTTATTCAGGTTTTTACCTTAGGAATCACAAACCGATATAAATATTCCAAAATGGATTATGGTGTGGTTAATAATATTCATAAATATAGCGACGTTTATCTTATTTGGTGGGAAATGAAAGAGTGATGAACAGTAATTTGAACAAATATGTGTGAGTTTAGTCATTTTAAAATTTAATTTTTTTTAATATCCTTTTAAGCTATCGAATTTAGAAAAAAGTTCAGTTAGGGTTAATTCTAGAAGTTATCTCCCCCTGATTAAAATTATCTAAAGATATCAATCAAAATTATTCTAATTTTAAACATGTGAACTCTTGATTTTAAAAGGAATTTTTATTCTTAATCACTACATTGTAAACTAGTTTGTTCCACATAGTTTGATGTAAACCGTATGGACTCTTTATTCTTAAAGTAATCATTAATCTTTTCAAAAACCCATTGCACATGTTTCAGGTGAAAAGTTTTCAATTATTTTTAATATCTTTGTATTTGATTTAAGATTTCTTAAATCAATTAATGGGTGCCCTAACTATCCCTTGACCAATCAAATACATAGAGGAGGCTCAGGAGCAGAAAGAAGTTTGAGATTCAACTTTGACTTTGAACTTTTAAATTTGGCCGCAATCCTATGAACTTCTCACAAGTTTTTGGAAAAGTGGTATTAGATCTTCAAAGGAGGTAAATAAATAATGTGAAATAAATTTGGCTCAGTCACAATTTTGACATCTTCATGTCCTCAAAACTAAAATTCTACAGTGATGGAAAAATTTGACATTTTGTTGGAGATGCTAGATATGAAATTAAAACTTCTAAAAACTTCCCTCAAATCTAATACAATCACTGTTTTCCCATAAAACAGGTAACACGTGACAGTGGTTAAAATCTCACCAGAACTTCCGCCCACAATCCTCCCAGTATTATACGGGTTTTTCGTCCGTCCATTCAGTCTGTTTGCAGACTCGTACCACATACAAAGCTCACTGACATTTGTGACCATATAAGGAATGGCTCCGGCTTTCTTTAAAATTGTAACGACAGCGGCATCATAATCGACAGTCTGACCCTTCTTAGATACTAGTCCTGATGTATTTGGCATTCCTTAATGAAGAAAGTAATATGTAGAGATGTTAAAATGGTTATAACACCTAATATCTTTGGTTTGATATCAACATTTGGGTTCCAAATATGATAAAAAATATAGCACAAAAATTCTAAACAAAGTGTTTGATCACTTGGTCTATGTCAAGTGAAATTAGCATTTGTACATTTCTGTGCTAATTAATGTCGGCTACTTAGTCCTTATAGCATGATTGAAGCAATCATAGCTAAGTCTCTTAAATCTTTAATCAATGAGAATTATACATAACAATTATTTTGTTCAAACAAAATACATTTAACTTTGTGTTTTACAAATACAATAATTGATACAGGCTAAGTTGCCACAAATTTGTAAGAAAGAGTGTGTTTTAGTTCTATTATTCCACTCCCCTTTTGAAGATCAAAGAAATTAAGATAGGAATGGAGTTCTGAGTGGTTCTAATCTCAAAGCCATACATGTGCATGTACATCAATTTAAAAAGTGTTAACAAACAAAAATTGATGTTATTTTCAAAGAATCTGACTGCAATTAAACTCGTACAGGTACTTTGTATTAGTCTGTATATATCTCAAAGATCAAGTATCAAGTTAAAAATGTTTTCATTAGGCAACGGAAATTTAATTCTAAGTTTTACAGATGCCGACCCTAATTTCACCACAATTGGAAAAAAAATAAAATGAAATGATTGTACATTTTTTTCTTCTGCTCATCCGAATTACAGGTTATTACTTTACATTCTCACTTAATCTTTATCGTGCAAGTGTTTTAGAGAATGAGGCTTTGAAAACAAGCTAAATTAAAGATTGTGATCGTGGTACAAAACATGAAATGTTGAAATTTACCAATTTTTATTTTATTTTTATTCCCTCCTCCCGTAAAACTAAAAATTAAATTTCTATCCCCTTACCTTTTAGAGCAAAAGCCTCCTTGACAGAGAGAGGTACGCCGAGTAAAGGGGCATTAGATTTTGAGTATTTTTCTTCCAAATTCCCCCTGTCCAGTATCTGATCAACATGCTCAGCTTCCCTGATTGCCTCATCAAAACGGTCTTTTACCACAAAGTTTAGCATTGGATTGACCTCCTTGGTGCGGTTGATGAATGCTTCCATAACATCTACTGCTTTCACCTAAAAATGTGCATATTTACATATATAGTTAAGGTTCAATCTTAATTAAATTCTAAAATACAAAATCTACTGAAAAAAGGGAAAAAGAGGAGAATTTAGGAGAAGTTGGGTAGGGGTACTGACTGAGAAAACATTCACCAATTGAATTCAAAAATTGGTTCTGAAGTTGGGATGTCATATTTGGTTTCAAAAATTTAACAAGTAATTGTATTAAGGCAAATTTGAGGAACCTAACAAAAGCTGAAGTCATTACACAATGAACACATGGTCCCTCCCCTTATGTTCATAAACCACACAATCTAACATTTGCAGGAGTCCTAGAATGACAAAAACATCATTCGGAATTTACTGGTTAAGTTAAAAACAATTCCAAAAGTTTACCTTTCTGTTGCGAATCAGATCTGCCAATTCCATTACAGGTTTTAAGCACAGGTCGTCCATCACTTTAGGCACACACCTTGCCTTTCCATCATAAATGAGTGAAAAGATAAGCCGTAAGATAGGGTTCATCACCAATCCGATGGCTGTCAGTGTAAAATGCATCAAAGATCGTACGAAACTCATCTTCCTGAAAGACAAAATCACTATTTCAAACATGATAAATGTACCATTCATAACTAATATCAATAAAAATAAGACTTGTCAGAAGACAACATAGCTCACTGTGCAGGTTTTTGATATTAAAATGGAAATTTCATAAATAATAAAGGTCAACGTCACTAAGTCAAAAGTCATTATATCAAATGAAAGATATGATCATGAGGATTCTATATGTGAAATATCAAAGCCCTACCTCAAAGTCACTTGGTCAAAAGTCATGATATCAAATGAAAGCTCAGGTCATGAGAATTTACAAGTGAAATATGAGATCCCAGGTTACAGTGTTATAAAAGTAGGTCAAAAGTCAAGGTCAAGATCACTAGGTCAAAATTCATGGTATCAAATAAAGCTCTGGCCATGAGGAATCCACATGTGAAATTTTAAAGCCCTATCCCTTATAGTTCAAAAGTAGGTCAAAGGTCACTACGTCAAATGGCATGGTATCAAATGAAAGCTCTGGTCATGAGGAATCTATATGTGAAATATCAATCCCCTTCTTTTGTAGGTTAAAAGTTGGTCAAAGCTCAGGTCAAAGTCATTAGGTCAAAAGTGATGGAATTCAACATGTCAAATATGAAAGCCCTATCCCTTATAGTTCCTAAGATATAGCCCAGGTTAAAGTTCTTTTAAAAGTAGGTCAAACTCAAAAATATAGATCACAAGGTCAAAAGTCAAGATCTCAAATGAAAGGTCTGGTTGTGAGGATATTGTATGTAAAATATCAAAGCCATACCCTTTATAGTACATGAGATATAGCCCAGGTTAATGTTTTTTTTCAAAAGTAGGTCAATTTTTTAGGTCAAGGTCACAAAGTCAAAAGTCAAGATCTCAAATGAAAGGTCTGGTCATGAGCAATGCACATGTGATGGTTCAAGACAGAAAGTAGAAAATAGTCCAACTTTGGTAGATGATTAGGCTATGTTATGAGATCTTTTTGGAGGAATTATTGATGTTTTAGGAAGTATACAAATCAATCTTTTGACTAAATAATCAAGTCTCTACGCTGCCGCTAAAAGTGACAGAACCCCACTATCGTTGTTACAGAACGAAGTCGGACCAAACTGTTGCCCGACGATTTCTCCATATTACAGACCTTTAATATTGATTTTCTGGTAGGTGACTCTTAAGTAAACATTAAACTAACTTTCTCTACCCACCTTGCATTTTTTCTCGCTTCGTTATTGCATTTTGCCAATTTTTTAACTCCCTTATACCAAACAGGCAAAGTGAAAGTTTGGAGAATCTACCAATCAGAACTAAGGTTACAAATATCAAGTGATCAACTTTCTTTATCCTTTGTTCTGATTGGTCGAAACTCCGAACTTTTGCAGAGAGACTCGGTTATTTAGTGTAAATCAATCTTTATCATGGTCATACCCCATTTTGTCCTTCAAATACAAAAATTGCAGATCCTACTTCTGGCTGAAAAATTCGTCAGAAGCCTTGTATTTCTATATATGTATAGATGTAAAGGGGCATCAAACAGGATACTGACACTCTCTCTACATTAGACCGAGAACAGGTCAAAATATTTATTCTTGAGTTGGTTTTATGAATGCCGAAAAGTTTAAAAAGGAGAGAATTTTGAATCACAGAAAATTGAGAGGAAATCTTACTTTTCTTTCTTTCTTTCTTCCTGTTTGGGCATCCGGCAACCCTCTGTTGGGTCAGTTGGCTGTATTGATGTTACATGTATTGCGGGGAACTCATTGGCCAATTGCCCGTTACAGAGTACTCTAGCCAGGCTGCTCCCCTTTGGGGTGCCTCATAGCCTCTTCTACTATTTATGGGGCGGAGTGCAACCCCATTTCATGCCCACCCTCCATTTGTGTATGTGGTGTATGCATGTATGCAGTAGGGTTGTATAATTATGTACTGCTTGGATGGTCCATATTTCCAATGGCTTTTATAAGGTGCCATCACACCTGGATACCTTTGCCGCAGCATGAACGTGGGTACCCAACTGGGCCCTTTATACAATGTAGTCCCCCCCGGTCAGGAGACTCAGTAGAGACGAACGATTGGATATGACTTTCAACACACATCAGGGTTCTCATTAAGTTTTGAAGTAGGAGGTGAATGAAGAAAAGTAGGAGGCAATCAAAGGATGTGAGCGCTGAAGGCACGAGACCCTAGGGGAGTTCCGGGGCATGCTCCCCCGGAAAATTTTCGAAATTTAGAAGGCAATTGAGGGCATTTCCCGCCATTTAGACTTTATAAAATACCATAAAATCAAGTATATATTTTTGAAATTTACAAGGCAATGGAGGGCATTTCCAGCCATCTAAACAGTAAAAAAATTCTGTCGATTTTTTTCCTTCAATAGTACTTTTATCATGTTTATAACATGTGTTGCAAGTTTTGTGAACAATTTTCATCACTAGCATTCTCATGATTTATAACAGTATAAGAGAAATGTTTGAAATTTCCTAGTATACTGGGGAATAGTTGTTTTCTTTCTATCCAAACAGATTGTAAACTAACTCAATAGCTTTCTGATTCTTACGTTTAGTAAATCCCCCCCCCCCCCTTTCGCCCATGGAAGCTTTGAACTATCAGCAGTGATTTTTTTACCTTTTTTAAAAGCCACCTGTACCGTTTCATTTGGGAAAATATGCGACATTTTGGACAAATTGGGAAAATCTAGAAACAAAATTTCGTTTAAGAAACGCTCAAATTATTGGTTCAAAACAGAAATGTTCATTTAATAACCATGTTACAGATCAAACATTGCCCCCCCCCCCCCCCTCTTTAACTGTTGAGAAGTAAAGCCATTTGTATGATGCTTCATACTTTTGGGGTACGAATTTACGATTGTCAGGAACTGGGACAAGACTGCCATCAGAATTGGACGTGTAACTGTTGTCCTCATTTGAGATGTCCTTGACTTACTTATTGGAAACAGAGGCCTGTTAAGGTCGAGAACCAACGCTGTCGGTGACTTCATTTTCATTGGATATTACCATTACAGGAGTGTTACCAGTACCTTTATTATCGCAATCCTTTTTTTTAAAAAATGAATGGATTTTTGGTAGATCTCTTGTATCTTTTTTTATTTAGTTTTTTGACATAGTACTTAGACCGTCCCCATTATAGCATGCATCAACAAGTAATCAACGTGAAGCCATTGTATGCTTAAGAGATTTTGATTACTTTTGTGCACTTTTCGTAACAAATTCAATTCAATCTAAATGAAAACAATTTTGATCTCCATGTATTGGGAAAATATGAGCCGATTTTTGGGAAAATAAAGCTAATTTTTACGAGGGGAAGCCACCGATATTCAGCGGTAAATCGGGCCAAAAAAATCACTGATCAGTCATATAATTTTGGTACTTTTGATGTATTTTTATGGCTCTCCTCATTGTGAAAAATTCTGGATTTTTTGAGTGAAAAGTAAAAAACATTTTCCTCCCGAATTTTTTGGGAACATTGAGTTTTAGTATAGATCATATGCAAGATATTAAACAAGTATGAGACATTTTGAATTCTGCGAGGGGGATCACGCATTCAGCAGTTATTGTCGGCTCACATCTTGTGGATGCATCAATAGACTCAATATTATAATGGATTGTTGATATTGTTCGTATCATTAATTACTAGTACGTTGTTTACATACAGAAAATAGACCGAGGTAGAAAATTATACGAACTTGCCTATGATGTTTATATGCGAAAGACCGGCGGTTGATTGTCCGTGACATGTGGAGGCGCGTGGTCAATAACTAAACAATTTTCGTATTTAAAGAAATTTACAGGCGTGAAATGTCGAGATCTAATCGTCCTATTGTGCTTCTTTAATATACGTTGCCGTAAAATGACCCGTCACGCCGCGTTGAAATCAATGTTTTCTCACTGTAGTTACAGAAATATTTATCGCGTACCTTGTATCAATAGTGACAGCTTTTTAAAGGATTGTTAACGTAATTTCCTTAACATTGAAATACGACACTTTTTTTTAGGGAAAGTAGGTGGCGATTTTACCCAAAGTAGGAGGCGAGAAATCGCCGGTCGCCGGCTCTTAATGAGAACCCTGACTCATATGACAGCACCGGGATTCGAACCCTGGTCGTCTGCGTGAGAGTCGAATGCCTTATCCACTCTGCCATCTCTACATCTTACTACATCTTAATTAGACTAAATAATCCAGTCTCTCCGCTGCCGCTAAAAGAGACTGAACCCCACTATGGTTGTTATACAGAACCTAGTCGGACGAAACTGTTGCCCAACAATTTATCCATTTTGAAATATTAATTTTCTTGTTGATGAAAGAAAACATTTATCTAACATCTCTACCCACTTCACGTTTTTTTTCTCGCTTCGTTATTACATTTTTTGCCAATTTTTAACTCCCTACCAAACTAATCAGGCAAAGCGAAAGTTCGGAGAACCGACCAATCAGAATGAAGGATAAAGAAAGTTGATCATGTGATGTTTTGTATCCTTCGTTCTGATTGGTAATCAGACTTCGATCTATAACAAATGTGGTGGGATTCAGTTTCTTTTAGCGGCAGCGGAGAGACTGGATAATTTAGTCTACATCTTAATGGACTTGAAAATCGCAAAATCAAATGAACAAAGGTAAATAATGACACAATCAATAGAAAAATTCAAAATATGAACAGATTCTGAAACAATTGTATAATTGTAAATTCTACCACTTTTTAAATGCCTTTGTCTCAAGCCAAAATACCAACTCAAGAATAAAATTCTGGCCTGTTCTCGGTCTATCTCTACCTCAGTACCTGTCTACATGTGCCTGTGGTTTTTTGCCAACCCAAGTGCTGACCTTGTTTTGTTGAAAAATCTGACTCCCGTGACTCAACTTACCGGCTAGTGACTTGAAAATTATATTGTAGGTAGGTGTGTGTTATTGCTGATCGACCGAACCTTAAAATTAAGACACGTCGTTTCTAACTTTATCGGCGATCATTCTACTTTCGCTTTCGAGATGATCATTTCGACCCGAGTTATTTTTCCTACCTTGACAATCAATTCCTCCAACTATAGAATATAAACTTCTTTTAAATCTTATATTTGATCTGTTTACTCAACATGAAGATGCTAGCATCTCATTACAACGTTCTGATTCATTGTCTTGTGGTCGAATACACAAATATATGCACTGACATGATAAAAAATTTGTTTGAACAATTCAAGAGCCGAACTGTCTAAAGTTGTCAGTGTTATCAATATTCTTTACTTTTACTTTGGAATTAGTGGCTGAATCAAACGCTTGAAGGCTTTGAATGGAAATTTTAGGGGAAATCCCTTTGACTCTATTTTGGAAATTCCCTTCTTTCTGTTTCGGTAAAAAAAAGTAGGAAAAAATCCTCAAGAAATGCATTTGCAGTACCTCACCCTGTTTTTCGTTTGATATTTTTAGTAAGAAGTAAGTAAACAGTGTGGTAATTTCAAACTTCTGGCATATTTTTGTAAAAATTATTTGAGAGAGGTGGGAGGTTTTATGTCAGAACAGGAACTACGGAGAAGAAGGTGCAGCTAGCAAATCTGGCGCATGGTCTATATATACAAGGAATTTCCCGATAAATAGACACGTCAAAGGTCTCAACTAAAGTGAAAGAAGTGATATAACAGTTTTAAAAATGTGATTATTCTATTCCTAATTTTGGGTTTTCAGAAGCAACAAGTTATGTTATATGTAGATCTACTTAAGCTGCAGAAATCAACAGCAATCGACAGTTGGGCATTTTAAATTTGTTTTAATAATACAAACAATCCCTCTTTATGGTTAGCATATGGTAACCAACAGGGCTGGAAATTCACCTCTACCCAAACCTGAAAAAAGATATTTATCTTTATTTTCTGCAAGGTATTGTATATATATATATATATATAAGAAAACTGGCATAAACCAAAACGAAACAATTACATGTAAGTCTGTATTTGAAATAGAAGTTTTATTAAGACCTTTACTTATAGAGATTTTTTTTTCATAAAAAGTTAGAAGTCAGTGTAAGAGAATTTTGTGAAAAGTAATTTGTCATCATAGTCATAGTGTCACAAAAAAATAAATTTTAGAGACAGTGTAGTTGTCTATTGCACATGTAAAATGTCACTGTCAGTAGTGATAATTTCTCCTGCGTTAGATTTCTTGACATACCATACCGATTATAAATTGATCATGTGCTATTAGTCTTACAACTCTTTTTGTGTATTTAATTGAGTAAATGGATGTTGAGTAATTATTTTTGGGGTTCTAAATGATAAATTTCATGGTTAAATTCTTTACAAACTAAGAAAAACAAGAAGAGTTTCGTTGTATGTTTTTTCTCCTAGAGTCCTACAAAATCCATCATAAGAATGAATTTATTTATGATCATGATGGAAGAAAATGTGTTTCATGAAAACAGAAAACCATATACATGTCATATCCTTAAAATAAAGCAATCACTTTAAAAGTACACAAATTTTTGGCCCTTTGCAAGTGCAAAAATGAAACGCTACAATTGTTGCTAAGTAAAAGTAAGTTAAATCCATCCTTTGCTTCATACATCATGTAAGTTAAATCCATCCTTTGCTTCATACATCATGATTCATTGTTGCTTTGGGACTTGAAGGGGCCAAAAACGTGTATTTGAGGTTTTTTTGTGTTTTCTTGTGCATCACAACGAAAGAAACATTTGATTATAGTTTTATACTAAACATATACTGTCTGAATCACAGAATTTCACATGTTTTGGTAGAAGTACCCATGAGCTACATGTAAATATATATGGCACTTATTTTTTATCATTTCATCATAATTTCAGCAAAAATTGCTTCTACGTGTTAGAATAAAAAGAAAATCTTTGTCTAACTTAATAAATATGCATTTTTATTTACAGACATAATGAGTGGACCTCCGTTTAAGAAGCGATTTGAAGATAGCTCACCACCGACTACCAAAGCACTAAGGAAATTCATCGAAAGTAAAGTCGACTATTCAGCTGAGGCTAAGGGGAACATTATTTGCTTTTTGTCCTTTTACAATGCGTCTATAAGGCTGCCGCCCTTAAATGCATACCCAGAGGAATTCAAACATTGGTACAATCTTGCAGTGGTAGATGTGGATATGAAAAATGACCTGCAGAGATGTAAAGCAATCAACTGGTGCAGAACTGCAAAAACTCTCTATCCCATCAAAACCAAAGGTATACATCCAATTGTTTATTGTGAAAAGACAGCAAATGTAAACAGTGGTCATACATCTAAATTAGCATGATTACATGTAAATGTGACATTCAGAAAATTTTGATTTATCAATCATATTATACATGTTGTACAAAGATATGTGTATTTTGACGCAAATATCAACATGATTTAATACTTGGGAGGAATCTTATCACACTTTGTCATCAAGGAAAAAAAGTGATGGAAGTTTTGATACAAATGTACATGTATCAACTTTTACTGGTTTTTCAAAATTGTAGATTGACAAGATAAAAAAGTGACCCAAATTCCAGTATTTATACACGTACCAGTATTCTCTACTTGTACATCCAGTCTCGCCTATCTGCCTTTCCTTCCTTTGTTAGATCTTGCAGTATACATTTGATAAGCGATAACAGCTAGACAAGGAAGTTAGAAAATGAATAAAATTTCATGTCTTTCCAAAATCTCCTCTCCATTATTTACATTTCTGCAATGTTAACTTTCAGTCAGATATAGTTTTGAATGTTTGCGTTGAAAATGAGCAGAAAACAAAGCATGCATGTACGAATAATGTAGAAATTTTGTTTACATATGGATCATTGTTGGAAATATACTGTCTATATTACGTCTTGTAGCAATCGTCAGATTAGTATGAAATATTTTGCTTGGTAAAAACTCCGACTCATCAAAACCACAGGGAATTAAAGTTACCAATATTAAGAAAGGATTTATGAAATGATGTTATCAACCACAAAAAGCTATGATAATAGATCAATTGTAGTCATTCACACTTGGTGTACTTTAACAGTAATATTTATATTGTTTTCTTATATTGGTACATTATTTGTAGGAGATGGTAACTGCCTTTTACATGCAGTATCAAAGGCAGCTTGGGGAATCGAGGATGATGAACTCCTTCTGCGTAGAATGCTCTATGTTGCCTTGGCAACAGATCAGAGAAAACTGTTTCACAAAAGATGGCTTCTCCATCAACGTGATATGTTCATGCAGAGACCATCAGACTTCAATCCTCAGTTTGACACAAATGTGAGTATTGCTCTGATGAAAAAAACAAAAGGATAAATCCAAGTACAATGTAGTAATATTAAAGAGCTACATCACATATAAATTTATGATAATGTACCAAAACATCTTGAGAAATACAGAGCTTATTGACATTGTCATTTAACCTTCATAAACTTTTCTAAACTTTTAGTTTTCTGGTGACTTTTGATTGTTAATTGCATTCTTTGTGTCAGAAGATATTTTGCAGAAAATTTGTTACCTTGACCTTGGCTTTGGACATTTGTACTTTTTAAACATTTCAACTTCAGTCATTTGTTTAGAATTTACATGTGAGGTTTGAGAGAGATCTTGCATTACCATGTCTAAATTGTTCACAAACATAATTACCTATATTTTATTGAGTAGGTCACCTGTTATTACAGCATGCTGAACTTATCCAGTCATACAAAATTGTTTATGTATTATACTTTTACTGGTACCTGAGGTTTAATCTTTCATCAACAAGATAATTTTGCTAATATTGCCATGTCTAAATTGCTTGGGAACAGAATTACCACTAATCTTACATTAGTATTCTGTTTTGTAGCCTTGACCTTGAATTATTTTAAGTGTACATTACGCAAGTGAGCCTAAAGGCCTTTTTTTGGATGTCTTGGTTTTAACTGATCTGTTACATGTAGACGGTAGTTAATGTAGTCATGCATCCACTTATTTATAAATATGCATTTTGACACTTCAATCTCCTATTTCAGGACTGGACAAGAGAATGGGAAAATGTGTTAAAAGCAGCCAATGATAATCCAGAAAACAGGAACGGGTTGTCATTTGAATGTCTGGAGGGAATCCATGTTTATGCTCTAGCAAATGTTATGAGACGACCAATCATAATTCTTGCAGACAGGACAGCCAGATCAGTTTATGGACATAGCATGCAAGAGAACAGACTGAGTGGAATTTATCTACCTCTAGAGTGGAGTAAAGACAGGATTTCTAAAAACCCGATCATCATAGGTTATAATCTGAATCACTTTGCTCCTCTAGTCCCGCATCAGACTGTACCGGATGGTCGAGTCGTAGACGGTGAATACGTGGTGCCACTCGTGTCTCCTGAGTATGAAACTCTGAGTTTACAATACCTTTTGGGGCATGAGGAAGAAATAGCACATGACCTAATGCAACAGTATATGAAAATAAAAAATATTCCATTTACGCGTTCTAATGGAGTAGATGAAATACCTGTGGTCTGTCTGGAGGATACACCCATTCATGATCATTTGGACATTGTTAGGAAGCATAGAGAGGAATGTGAGCAAATTTTCACTATGTGGAGGGATAGAGAATTACAAACTGCACCTACGATTCCGCAAGAGAATGAAAACTTGGCTTTTCAAAATCACATCATGCAACCTTTGCAAGCAACAAATGATATTTATGCTAACAATGAGATTCGTATAGTTACAAGTAACAGCTTGCCTTTACAAGAACCTGAAGTCGAGAGAAGTGGAGAATGTATCACAAGTGGTTGCACTTTGTACGGTTCACCTGATTATGGTGGAATGTGCTCGGAATGTTTTCGCAGGTACACCATTGATCATCAGCATACTAGACTAATGGAGCCAAGTGCACCTCCTGTTTCCATGCCTACGCATCAAAGTTACGATCTTTCGATAATGACGGAAAATTGCCGCAATAACTGTGGAAACAAATGTTCGACTAAAACGTACCCATTCTGTCACGAATGTAAAGACAAAGAAATTCAGCCACCTCACCCAACACCTCCAAACAACATTGGTATACCATCATCTTTGAACATTGAAACTAATCCATTCAACAGAGTTGGTGAAAACTCCATACATAGATCAATACCAACTGAAAATGAGACCCAGCAAGAAGCTGTTGATGAAAGAACCCTTTTCGGAGAAGGGAGAAATACATTTGGAAGGCAGAAATCAGATCAGCCAACAAGCGATTTTAGGAGTCCAGTATCAAGTTCATCTTCGAGTTCTACCTGCTCTTCTCCCAATTGTGAAAAGCAAGTTATTGGAGGTACTGGGAATAGATGCACTGTTTGCTATATAAAGAACAATTTAAGCCCAGAATTCTCATTATCTGAAAGTTCAGAGGAACCATCTTCTCAGACTTACATAATGACAATGGGTCGTGCTAAACACCCTCCAGAGATTGCTGGTCTGCCACCAAATAGACAAGGACTATATCTTCAAGGACAGCCAATGTCATCAAGTGGCATGCCCTTTGCAGGGGCTCCAAATTCAGCAAGACAGGATAAACAACCAAATCTAGGTCAATCATTGTCAACAAGTGGCATGCCCCATGAAGGAGTCACACATTTGGTAAGACAGGGACAACAGAATCTAGGTCAAATAGCGCCACCTAGTGGCTTGCCAAATGCAGGTACTCCAAATTACACAAGGCAGGAACATTTGCAGCCAGTGATTTCTGGAAAAGATGGACATTGCAGGACGGCTGGATGTAAGAACTTTGGCTTTGACCACCAGCAAAATATGTGTAATGAATGTTGGGCCAAGGAGAATTCAGGCTTGGTAAGCACAGAAACAGGGCTACCAATTTCAGGCAGTAAAAAAGACAAGAAACTTTGTTCTACACCTGGTTGCCATGGGATCAGGGTGGACAATCCTGGTGGACTGTGTCTGTCTTGCCTTACCGGTATAGGAACTATTCCAATGGGAGTTGCGCCACCTCCTGATAGCACGATTGAGTCCAAAACTCCCATGCCAACAAGAGAACTACCCAAGGATGTCGTCGTCACTAGTTCCAAGGACAAGGTCAGATGTGCTTCTCCTTTATGCGGAAACCTGATTTACCCACCAAAGCAGCTTTGTGACAGTTGTACGTCCATTCTGCAAAGGAATTATGCCGAGGAGCCGGAAGAAACTCCAAGGTCAAGGTCACTTGAAATCTATAGAGAATCCCCAGGTAAGATTTTTGAAAATGAAATTTTAAAAAAATCTAGAGATTTTAAATTTTTAAAAAATCTAGAAATTTGAAAGAAAATCTAGAGATTTTCATGGCTAGAATAATATATATCATGATATAGTGAAATTTTATTTTTCAATAAACTTAATTATTATACAACCATGTATAAGATTACTCAATTTGTATTTCTGGAAGTCTTTATATGTTCTCAATAAATATTATTCCTCAAATAGTAGATTTATTCTCCATAAATAAGTATTTCTCAATAAATGAGTATTTCTCAGATAGATTTGTTCTCAATAGATACCGGTAATTTATTTCTCAAATAGTTGACTCATACAATTTCTTCTGAATTTGTTTCAGTGAGACATGGTGCTGCTTACTCACCAAGTAGACGTAAGTGTATCGGTAAAGGTGGAAAATGTGACTACTACGGTGATTCTAAATTCAAGGGATATTGTTCAAAGTGCTACAAAGGTAGGTACTACATGATGGTGCTTTTGGTCATAGGATCATTTGGACATTTATACACCCATATATATGTCTCTGTAAATTAGGAAAAAGCTATTGACATTAGTTAAGTAGCTGGTTGATGCCGATTTTATGGTTCAAAACTGAGTTTTTCAGGATTTAGTATAGGTAGAATAACAGATGTTTGCATGGTAAAATCAGCATTCAAAAACCTCAAACATAATGTCAGAAGCTAGATATTCCTATTCTGATACCAATTACAGTTAAAATATGTCAAATTAGACCATACTTGCAGTTGACAGGGGACAAACAACCAATGAAATTCTGTGTTATTTTGGCAATGCATTAGAAAGAATAAGGATAGCAATTCAAATTTACAGTAATGAATTGCAAGTAATATTGCTTATTGTAAAATTTGCAACTAAGTATTGAGCATAAGAAGTGACAATACATGCCTAATACTAAATCTTCCACATCTGTTAAAATACTTCAAGTTTATATTTTTCTTTTTTAGAATCCAGATCATTGAGTGCTCCACAGGCTAGAGTAAACCAACAGCAACCCGTCATTCGTACCTACAATTCAACTCAGCATCATAAGTGCGTCGAGCCCAACTGTGATAAATACGGAGATCCAAACATGCATTACAGATGCACAGAACATTTTCGCGAGGCCCAACAAAGACCTATTCTCCCTACTCCTGGTTACAGACCTTTACCAATGGAAATTGAACGGTATAACGTACCGGAAAAAGAAAGACGACCCAACCCGCCACCAATTTTTCCTCCAAGCGCACAACCTATTCCAAATGACAGACCCTTTGTCCAGAATATTCCTCCAAGTGGGGGAGCCATGGGACATAATGTTTCTAATAGCAATGAAGGATATGTGGAAGCCATGAAAAAAGTTGAATTATCGAGAAGAAGTGGGAAATGTAAAACTTCGCATTGTGTGAACTTTGGAAATTCACAGAAAGAAGGCTATTGTAACGCATGTTACCCTCAAGTTCTGCAAAATAGAGGACCCAGAAGTTCTGATGATGACATGTATTCTTGTTGTTAAAGTGAGAAGTAATCCGTAGAAAATGTTGTCAAAATGTAAAGAAACAAAACTTCATGTAAAACTTTATGTGTATGATGTAAATACTCTATTGACAGAATTAAGCCCCCTTCACACTTTCGAGAAAAAATTTACATCCCTAGCTATCCGTACCAATCCGTAGCTCGATCCGGCACAAGTCGTAGCTATCCTTGGCAATCTGTATACGTAGCTATCCAGAATGAGACAGAAAATTTTTGAACATGTTCAAAATTTTCTACGTCTCCACTACGGATAAATTGTTGTAGGGGAGTCTTAGCAACCTGTAGTGGAGTCATAGCTATCCGTAGGGAAGTCATAGCAACCCGTAGCACATCCGTAGCAATCCGGGATCATTGTTGTGATAAAAATAGCCATACGACTCCCCTACGGATTGCTGCGACTCTCCTACGGATTGCTACGACTCTTCTACGGATTGCTACGACTCACCAACGGTACCTATAGCCATGTATTCGAAATGAGAGGCTATGGATAGCCAAGGATTGTGTCTTATATCAACTTCATATCTACCAGTATTCTGTGTGTTTTTCGGTCAATATACGAGTTAATACTCCAACTATTCAATTTCAGGTAATGATATGAAGACATGTATAAAACCTTCATACTATTATAAAACAATTAAGTGAGAATGTCTCAACTTGAAAATATTGGGGGTTTTAGTAAATAATGATGGTTTAAAAACACATAGGAAATTCAAACCAGTCCTACAAATCCGTACTGAAGTCGTCGCTATCCTTGCCTGAATCGTGGCTATCCATACTCGAGTCTTGGTAATCCTTAGCAATCCGTATCTATCCGTATGCGTGTCTTAGCAATCTGTATCTATCCGTACTTGTATCGTAGCAATCCGTAGTAATGTCGGGACTATATCTGTAGCTATCTGTACTCAATTTGTATCAACTCGTAGCAATCTGTACTGGAGTTGTAGGTTCATGGTTCATTGAACATTTTGCGTCCTGACTTGCCACAGATATATCTTTTAGTTGTGGCTCGATCCGTGGAAGTGTGAAGGGGGCTTTAATGAGGTTCAGATGAAAATTAGTTTTCTGATGCATTGTTGACAAGTCATCTCTTCTGATGCATAAAAATACAATGTCTACTGAATGGATTCAAGAAAAAAAGAAATGCAAACTTTCCACTGTACTCATAACCTTCAGCTGGATATGGTGTCTAAAGGTATTAGCAAACTTAAGCTCAAAATGAAAGGAACTAACCAAATTCTTCTATGTATTTAGGAGCCATGTTATATACTTTATGTCCATTATAGATTTTTTTATTTTATCTATTTCTTAAAAATATGAAAACATCTATGTTTGGTTTTATACTGTTATAAACTGATACCTTCTAAGTTCTTTTAAAATACAACAAATTAGTAATGCACAAACATGTGGTATTGAATATAAAAGAAATGTTGATCATGTTAATATTTTCAAAATGTTCCCAAACTTGTAATGGATTGTGCTGTAAAATCTTCAGTAATTTTCTGCTCGTAGAATTGTTGCTGTAAATCATTGTAATTGCAAATTTACTCAAATTTTAATTATCTTAAATAAAGATTGTATAAAGCAATTTATAACTTACAATGTATATTAGTGACTGAGTACATGTACACAGCAATTAAAGATAGTAAGGTTTCTAAATGGAAATTAATCAAGCCATTGAAACATTATTGAAATGTTTGAAATCAAAGAGTTTAGGAGAATATGGTACGTGTTGGTCAACTCTTTATTTCCTATTTATATCATTGGAGAAAGGTCCAGGTCAACTGTCGTTGAAGGTAATGGGGATAAGACATTCTGCAAGACTTGTTTTTCTTCAGAAAAACATGAAACTTAGCACAGTGATATTTGTCTTATAAATCGAAGAACCCCTTTAAGGTGTAAGGCCATGTGAAAAGTCATCCAAGATTCAAGGTCATGTTAATTAAAGGTCAAATTACCAAAGAATGATATGTACATGGAACTCTTCATATTTGGATGAAATTCAGTATATATAAAAAGGTAATTGTTGTACATAGGTGTGTGTTGTCAATTTGAATTTTTATGGCGTCTGCAGTCAACAATGTTGCATAGATTGTTGTTGCAGGAACATGGGAAATTAGAAAAAGAGACCTCTTGTCCCTTTCTCCCTTTTCCATACTCACTTCACAGCTGTGATGAGAATTGAATTTCCAAAATTGCAACTATATTCTCCATTGCTTTGTGAATTTTCTCATTTTGAGATAACATATATTTATTTTTTATTTATTTATTTTTTTTTTTTTTTTGCAATTACATAATCAGTCCTTCAGAAATATAATGATCAGGAACATATTATATGTTTGTTTTCTCTGTCTTTATTGCCATTGAATTTTCTTAATAATTTTTACCCTTAAGTTTTTCATTTCTAGTGCTTGTTTTATTACATTCTCTTCTAAGCAAGTTTGATGAGCTTATTTATCATAGGACTTCAACCATTATCTGTCCATTAACCTATAAGGTTTACATTCCTCAAAAGGACAAAGGGAATTTGATGATACTTGGTAGAGATGAAATACTCAAGGTCTCAAACATGCTACCAAAGATATGTTTCAACAAAGTTAATTTACTGAGGAATTTTATTGACCTAAATTAAAAATTTGGCTCCATTTTAATATATTTGTATTTTCAACCTGACTCATCAAAGGAGGAATCAAATCTGATTGGTCAATAGATATCTTCAATTAAGCCAATCAAACAATCCATTACATATTGTCTAAATTATTTCAGACAAGTATTTGTTATTTATGAAAACAACTAATACTAATAAATGCACAGTTGCTACATGAAACGATAATTGAAGTGAACAATTAAAACTAAATTCAGTCTATTGTTTGTTTATATTTGTTTATTCATATACAACTAATATTTTTTACTACATAATGTTAAACAGTTAATGATTCCACTTAATTGAATTATTTGTTATATATAGTTTTTGAATTTGAGTTTTTTATGTATTAATTCATACATATTATCAATAAAATGAAGATGATATAAACATTTTTTGGTTTTATAATTCACTGTTAAACTATTTTAAAATCAAAGAGTAGTCATGTAATATGAGAATTCTTCCACTTCTCTGATTGTATGCTTATCACTGATTCTCAGGAATAAGGTGCAAATGGGAGATAGAACAAGACGAAAAATTATTTTTGGAGTTAAGCATATCTGTTGTGCTCATACAATTGATACAATATAACTGGTACTATATCGAAAAAATCAGTAACACCACTCTAGAATTTATATGAGAACATTGCTTTATAATATAGGGTATTATTCATCTAATTTTCAACATGATATCTACGTAACAGTTTTGTTTACGCTCTTTTTTTTCCATTAGCGTTGACTAGATCCGAATAAATTCAATTTATATTTTCAGATATAGGTCATATATTTATTTTGTAAACTTGGCTCATCGTCTACTTTGTTGTTTGTTTGATTTGACCACTTGATAAGCAATCATTACTTTGGAACAAATTTTATGGCCTGAAAGAGCGTTATCTTCTCTTTTCCCCTAAATACATATTTTTAGGACAAAAGATTTCTTTATGACTTTTTTGTTTAGCAAGCATATCAATGAAAATATATGAAAAAGTTAATAAAGTGTCCTAGTATTACAATTCGCAAAATGAAGTGTACAGTTGGTACATAGGAAAACGTCACGTAAGTATCAATTATTACAACAGATTCTTAATTTTATAAATACTTGCAACTTTTAAGTTTGTTTGTCAACTCTGACTGCACTTGACAGTGCCGGTGACGGTGAAACACAAAAAATAGCATATTATGCTCATAATCAATATTTTACTCAATGGTGAAAACTGTTACGTATGTATCATTTTATTCGCTATTATCATATTTGCTGGTCGAAGTCGTCTCTACTTAATTTTGTACATGATTCTTAAATGCAAAAATTGTCTTTTATTCTCCTAAATGGCATTTCTAGAGGATCATTGGTACTTTACACATTTCAAGCCTAATCAAATTTAAGCAAGAGAAGTCGAAATAGTGTGAAATTTACGTCTGATGCCGTATGTATAAGCTAGATATTACAAAATCTTTAACTCATTTGAACCAAAATCTTAGACTCGTTCTCTCTATCTCTCTTTATGGCATTTCTAAATAATTCTCTGTCTTTTGACTACTTTAAAAAGCATCTAAAATTAATGAAAGAGCATAAGAACTGATCGATACATACGTAACGTGCGTTACAATCAACTACCCAGGATTTGGTAAGATATTTGAAAGCTATCTTCAACCACGTTTAAAATCATGCATCTACGGATTTGTCTGTCAAATTTTACTTTATTTTCATCATGACATTTATAAACTCTGTTAGCTACATATCGATTTTCAAAAAAATCATGTTTAAAAAAAACCCATTAGTTGTAATTCAGTTATATATATATCTATATTTCAAATGAATTAGGGCAATTAAAAAAGAAATGGCGCGGTATCAATTATGCAGTCTGTATAATTATATATACCTTCGAAAAAAAGAGACAAATTGTTGTTCTATTGAATGCAACTCGACTGAAACTTGAGCCGAGCCAAGTTAGATACATACGTAACGGCATGTTACGTAGGTATCATGATGTTTTATCGTATTTAGTGTTTACTTACTAATGTGAGTATGTATACATTATGTTTACCTTTACAGGTATGAATATGTATTATAGGATGACATACTATTCGATGAAATATCGTAGAGAAATAAACATAAGCCAGCTCCCTTTTAGAGCACAATCTACAAAACAACCATTGAATCAGTACAACAGCTGTAGTCTTTGAATCTTCCCTGCAATCAGCTTCTAAGGTCATAATCCAATGTGTACTAACAAATGATACCCATAATTGGGTATGATGAACAATAAGTCATTAAATCTATGACATTCGCGTTATGTATGTATCCGTTACGTATGTATGATTCAAGTATTTGATCAAGCAGTATATACTTGTAAAGAAACAAAACCATTAGATATTCGGTAATATCAAGTCTTCTATTGTAAAGCAACGATATGTTAAAGGCACTATTTCATGATGTCTGCACTGAATGATTTAAGTAAGCGTAACGTAAGTATCGCCTAAAAAGCAACCGACCACTGTTATAAATGTAAATGCGACTTTTCTTTACAAAACATGAAAAATTATAAAAAGGTTCAGAATAATATGTAATTGTACCCTTTCCCCTTATTTTAAATGTATACACGTCATGTTTATGTCCAACTATGTGCTATATAAAACGGTTATTGTATTGTTGTTACGTAGGTATCAATACATCGGCGACATGCTATTTTATGAATAAAAAAGAACAAAAACCAACTTGAGCGCTATAGTGTCGTCGATAATTTGGAGGACGGTGCTGCAATGAAGACATATGAATGCACACTGTAGACTAACTTAACATATACGTAAAGATAATTTATGTACTTCACATTGGTAATTGCCGGCGACAGTAACGTATGTATCGTTTTTGCTATTTTGGAGCTTAGTATCTCATTAAGTTATATGTCTTTCGCAAATGATGGTAACAGATTTTGATACATCTAGGTAGGCTTTTGAAACAATGATAGTAATTTTGTACTTCTTTCTTTTATTTCTCTATAAATCACCCGGCGACATGTTATTTATCGAATTGCACATTATTCCTGAGAATCAGTGTTATACTTCCTGTATGCTAAGAATATGCTAATATTGTTTCAAAATCAGTTATAACTTTGAAAAATATACAAAAAAAAAGGTTGCATTGTCACCGTATATGATTAATTTATTGTGAAAACTTCTGTTGAACTAATCAATAAGGTATTACTAAATAGAAAGAATATACCAAGAAATGTTTTGTTGTAAATCAGCCTGATTGAATTTTAAGAAAAAAAATTGAGAAAAATTAATTTTTAACAGCGGTATTTTGCATGATAGCTTCAAACTTATTTTGATAAATAATTGGTAAACCTTTAATAGGTTTAAATGAGTTGAAACTGGACTGTGTGGTAACGCAGTCTTGTACTTATGAGTACATATAGTATTCTTGACAATACCCCCGACATATATTGGTTAGACCTCATTATTAAACCTCTACTTGTTTTTTCCTATATAAAAAGATACTCATTAAAACTAGCTGTATCTCGCATGATGAGACTATTTCCTTGCAAAGGGTGTGTTAGTTGAGAAGACTATTTCCCTAGGGAAATAGCTTCGAAATGGGGCAGAGCTACAGCACATGACAGCTTCACCTCGGGAAATAGGTCTAGTCTCGGGAAACCAGCAGAATCATGCTAACTTTCTCAATGGTATACTTTAACTGTATATTATTTCATAGTGCAAGATTTTCGCAGGATTTAATTTTCATCATCATCTCACATATTGTTGCTACAGGGATATTTAGAAAAAGCCACTGTCTGTGCCTTGTGTTGGAGGGGATGTGCGTCTTTGAAGTCCTTGCTTGGTGTAATTTTCATAATCCCAACAGGGCCAACACATAACTCTTTGTATTTGTGTTGGGATGATGATCAGAGGATGATACAGACTGGAATTCAAGGTCAAAGGTCAAGACCACAAGTGGCAATAAAAAACGAAACCATGTGGTTACAATAGAAGTCACATTTTACATTGGATGACATCTGATCAAATTGTACATTTGAGTCAAGATATTGACCATGGTAAGAGGATATGACATCACTTTACTTGTGCAATTAGGGGTCGAAGATCAAGGTCACAATTGCTACAGGCAACTATATTTTTTTGGGTGTGGGCACCCAAGGAAAAACGTTGATTATTTTGGATGGTCACAAAACATAAGTTTTGGTTAGGCATGGTCCATTTGATATTCAGGGGGGGGGGGGGGGCTTGGGTTTTTTGTCGGAGCAAGATTATTTTTTTCGCCCCGGACCGGAGCAAAATTTTTTTTTTCTGGCAAAGTTGGAGCAAGGAAATTTTTTTAAGTGATGCGCATACATGTTTTAAGAATGTTTGTGTTTTATCAATAGAAATTATTGATATTTTTACTCAAAACTCTAAATATTAATATATTAGTTTATTTTTATGCAAGTCTTCAATTCACTTTTAAACAGAGAGGTAAAAGATTTTTACAATACAATTCTCAATATTTTATATAAGGTACATGTATATAACATGTATAAGAGGGTCTGAGGGGAAGGTCTCCTAGACAATTTTTTAAATGTTACTAAGAATTGTAAATTGGTGAATAACTGAAGTTCTCCTTCCAAGCTTACAAGAACATGACTCTATGGGATATATGCAACATGTATTAACAGCAATACATAAATATTGATAATATATTCAAGCTTTTAAGGAAGCCCTTTTTCATTCACTTACATGTATAACTTTTGATATCTTCAAATATCTGAACTTAAAATGCTATTAGTGAATAATGTTTTGATAGAAAACAATGGCGAGCGAAGCGATCCAAAAATTTTCAAGAATTTTAGCGAAATTTTATGGTAATTCTTCACATTCAGATTATTTGTAAGAGCAAGATTATTTTTTTCTGTCACACCATAAGCAAATTTATTTTTTTCATCAAAATTGAGAGCAAAATTATTTTTTTCGAAAAAAACCCAAGCCCCCCCCCCCCAGAATATCAAATGGACCGTGCCTTATCCATTTAATTTTGAGAAAGCTGCACAAAATGATGCTAGTATTCAAAAAAGGTATAGTGAAATATATACAAGTAGGTGTTAGCAGAGATCAGGTATATTTTGTTTAGAATTGAACACCATGTGCAATGGAAGCAGCATACGCTTTCATTTTCTTCTAAGGAGAATGTAGTCTAAATGGTCTGTGTACGTGTTATCAAGCCATTTGCAATAGTTAAAGCAAATGACATCCAATGTTGGCTCTGGGTATGCATTGGTCTCCAACACAGTTGTGTTGCATGATATCCATTGTTAGTTTAGATTTGAGTGTGTTTGTTCTGCTGTGGTCTCTGTGATTTAGTCATGTTGGAGATCTTATTCTCAGACCATTTGATGCATTACACTAACTATATTAATATATATATATATGAACCTTGAAAAAATCTATGTCATTGAAGAAATTATGCCAATTTATTTTATTTTAGTGATAATTGAATGGCTCAATCCACATATTGAAGATTTATGATACTGATGTTAATATTGACCGCTTTATTTAACACACAGGGGTTTGGGTGATCATTTATTAAATTGAAAAGGATGTCCCAGCTTTGTAACACCCAGAATCGAAACATAATTACATCAAAATGTAAAACAAACAAATGGGAGAGACGAAACCAGAGGCAGGGGATGAAAGGAACTGTTAAGATAAGGGCCGTATTTAGCCCTGAATCCCGTGCCGTATTTCTTCCGCATGACGATTCACATGTAGAAAAAATTAATCTCAATTGAAATATGATGTGTTTGAATACTTTTTTTTATATATTTTACATTTTTGGTCAAGTACTCTTAAGAAAGTTTTGACCCAAATATTAGCAAAATAATGCAAAACAGATAAGAAAAATTACTTCAGATTCAGATGGGATGCCGTATAGGTATGATTTTTACGAAGAATTTTACTTGAAATTTCCATTTTCAAAATTCCACTTTTCAGGGCAGATTTTAATAAAGAAAGAACAGTGACTTGAAATAAACCGAAGAACTGACATAAATCGAAGAGAATTGTAGATAGTCTTTGACAAATTAGAACAGCCATGTTGTTTCTATTTACAAAGAGTGCGCACCAAAAAAAAAAAACCGTCCGTAGTAAGAAATTTTTAGGAAAAAAATGCAGTGCATACGAAAATACCATTGTAGTGTACAATTACCCGTCGAGTTCGAACAATCGCCAGAAAGACAGGTATACATAGCCATTCATACAGCATCTTTGATGAGATTTGAACATTGGAGTCTAGTCGGCACAGACGGTCAGTATGCAAATCATGAGTACTTAATTTCTATTACAATCGCACGGAAAATGATAACATGCTAATACTGATTACATTTTAAAAAGAGCACAAATTCCTCTTCAAATAACGAGTCGACTGTTAAACGTCTTCAAATTAATAAGCATCATCTAAAAGCAGATAAATTAACAGCATGGACCAGACATGCACATTTCGGGTAATTAATCCTCGTCAGTGATGCTCAATCCAAACAATGAAATTTGGCCGAAATCTGTGAAAATTATGTCCAAAATATACCGATGATCGAAATACGCAGCAATATGACTGAGATATGATGCTACAGGACCTACTTTTCAGAAATTTCAAGAAATTTTGATATTTCAAGGAAAACGCTCTTGAATATCGAATTGAAGTGTACAGATACATTGATGACGTGTTCCCAATATTTCTTTTTCCTAAAGTAATATTCAAAATTTTGCAGATTACCTAAATAGCACAATATATCCGAATACACTAGATGTGAATTTTAAATCAAGAGAGAACCACGCCTATTATTTAAATAGCATGTTGACTCTTGATGACAATGGTCGCCTAAAATTTCAATCTACGACAAACGTTATGACTTCAACTTCAAAATTACATAGTTCACATTCCTGATTATATATATAAACATTCCGTCGTCCTTTGTCTATGGTATATTTATTTCGCTGTTCCAGAGCAAACCAAAAATTTAGCCTCTGTTCTTAGGTGCATCTGTGTAAATTAAACGTCTTCAAATTCAATAGCACCATGTAAGAGCAGCTAGATCAATTTGCAGCATGGACCAGACATGCACGTTTCCGGTACTTAATTAATAGACTGGCTTTGGAGAATGAAATGAAACAGTAACATCTCACTATCCACAGTTGGCATATGTTTAGGTAGAACAATTCAAAGCACTTACATGAATTATGTTGCTAGCAATTAGGAGATGCCCCCTACCCGTACACCTGATCTCATCTACATTATGGTATCTCTTTTTCTCCATTGAGTACTAGTACGTATTTCGATTTTTTAAAATTAAAAACAAATGCCAAATAAATGCGATTTTAATTTGGAATATGTTTTAGTATTTGAGTTTCACTCAATATCCAATCGTCGACGACCATTGCCAATGAAGGGGACGGATGTTATACTAAGCGTTCTGAAAGGGGGAGGGGGTTGACTGGCAATTTTTTTTCTTTTTCTTTTTTTGCGGTCAGATCGTTCGTTTTCAGCACAGAGCCAGCCGGATTATTAATTTCTAGAACATGTAACTGAAGAAGGTCAAAATCTGTATAAATTCTGACAAGAAAATGGAAAGAACAAACAAACACCACAACCAAGAAGACACACACTGAGATTTCCATACATGTTAAACGTCTTCAAATTCAATAGCATCATTTAAGAACAGATTAATTTGCAGCATGGACCAGGCATGCACGATTCGGTTACTTAACCCTCGTCAGTGATCCTCAATCTAAACAATGTAATATGACCATAGAGTGTGGAAGTTATTATTTAAAAAAATAAATGTACCGAAAGACTTAGCAGGGTGGGTGATATATGATATACAGGACCCACATTTTAGAAATGTCAAGAAATATTGATAACAGAAATTTTCAAATGCGTTGAAGAAACGATCAACCAAAGTTTATCGAACTTGGCTACATGTGCCCTCGGGACTCCTGGTCCGGCCACCTATTTAATAGCATCATGGCCCAGACACGCAAAGCCACCAGCTCCTAACCTAATTAATCGTTATCAGTTTATACGAATATACAAAAGTATCATATCACATAAATTTTACTTACAAAGAATAACATGAATCATACGCGTGCAGTGATAAATGAATAGACGTCTATGTTGCAAACGATTGATCCTCCCTTACTGTGCCTCTAATATTTTCAAGGTTACGATGCATGGCTATAAGACCTATTACTGGCATACAACAGATGTTTAGAACACGTGTGTATATATTTAACAATACGAAACATAAACATTTTAAAACCCATGCTTGAAACCCAGCAATTTACAATATAATCATTGTACCCGCATTGGATTATATTTTTTATTATCAAGTTCTTTATTCCTTTGACAGGCCCCCTTTCCTGGCAGATTTAGATGATCAATCACTGAGAGGAAGATAGAGGTAATGTGTATATGTATGTATATCGCTTGTATAAGTAATCTTCAAAATTCAGATAATGTTTACATTGATGTTGATATAAGCATGTAAAGAAAATCATTCGTATAAATATCGATCAGTACGTCTGCAGCTGTACATAATTGCTACATGTTGTTCGAATGTCTCATCCGTATCGATATGGCCGTATGTACAAATGGGTAGATGTTCTTCCCGGTATACATGTATACATGTAGACACAAAGTCGTACATGATACATATACAGATATTAAACGTCTTCAAATTCATAGCATCATTTAAGAATGTTAAACGTCCTCAAATTCAATATCATCATTTAAGAACATATAAATTTGCAGCATGGACCAGACATGCACGTTTCGGGTAAAACCCTCGATCGATCAATCTAAACAATGTACATGTAATATGGCCAAAAAGTATGTAAATTATGATGTCCAAAATGTACCGAAATACGTAGCAGGATGGGTGGGATATGATGCTATGTACAGGACCCACGTTTTAGAGATTTCAAGAAATGAATTGCAGATTGGACCAGACATGCACGTTTCGGGTACTTAACCCTTTACAAGTCGATCGCCATTAAATAATAAGGACTGGAGCAGGTCCGTCTTACGGTCTAGTACAATAAAATTGGTACTATACAACATATAGTTCAATATTGACAATTTCAACCACTGAAAAGAAAACAGAGCAACAGAACAATGTCATTACGTACAGTTAAAACAATTCGGAACTCAATTTAGATGACGCCACTAAACCAAGACCAAATTAAGGGACAGATATGACAAATGAATCCTATCGGACTATATATGGACTCCTAGTGAGACTTCCAAAAAATGTTCTGGCGGAGTGAAATTAAGCTGAATGCTGTCAAAGATATACAGCAAAATATATAACAAATATTTTAATGTGGCTAGCCAAAATGTAAATTGAAGGCCAAATATACAAAATTATATATTTGAATTTACAAGTCCATCACTATTTAAACACATGCATTGTGGTCTATAGTTAAAGCATTTGAACAAGAACAGTAAAAATATAGGATGATTCCTCCCTTTGAATGAATGCAGATTATGCATAAAAGTACTACTATATTGATGTTCTACGGTTGTTTTGAAAGAAATATAAAACTCTGATATCTTCTTTTTAGACATTCGTATCAGATTCTAGTCAAGACACATGTTACGACTTCAAAAAAGGCAAATTATGGATAAACCCTTCAATGCCGTGTTGATAAGCCAATGCGAAAACGATTAACCTATATAAGGATATACAATAAAATGCAAGGTAGAAAATAAAGTGAAAACTAAAACGAGGTAGTCCACCATGTGAATAGCTGTGAGTGTCCCAAACGGAATTGAGACTCTCCTGCTAGCATGTCACAGCAATGACCATACATCAGCCTTTGAGCTTCTTCAAAGACACCTTTAAAATGATTAGTTGTCGTGTACGTTGCAAATCTTTGATACGAGGTGTGATAGATTCTATTAATACTGTTAGCACTCAACATAAGAATAATAATAATAAAAAAAATAGTGCGATTACAAGTATATGATTTGTCGTCAAATAACATTAAAACTTTCATTGAACGAGCTCAAAAAAGACATGGTCAGATTCCTGCCATGACCTATGAAGTATACTTAGGGCCCGTCATTGGAGACAGTTTTTTTTATGTTTGCCAAAATGCAGATTAATTTTCTAGAAAAACAATGTAGTAACAAAATGTATAAGGCTATGACATTAATTATTATACATCGTGTTATATTGATTACTTTGATTAATATGTATATATCCCATAAGGCGAGGTGACTGCAATTTATTTCATATTACTTTGGGCTCTAAGATAACTTTTTGATCATCAAATCGCCAAGACAACTCAAAATGTAAAAAGTGAACTCTCAAACTTGGGGTAAGACCAGGTACATTGGAAGAGTGAACATCAATACCTACATGACAATCCCACAACTTCAGTTTTTACTACTGTCAAATATGACAAATTCACTTAAGCATAATGGTGCGAAAGTAACCTCTTAATATTTTACCTGCAACATAACACGAATTTTCATATTCGTTGGATTTCATGTAAAGGTGAAGCTAACTAAACATAATCTTCATCAACCAACAATGATTGCTTAAATTTTGTATTCCTTATACTCAGAAATGAACATGACAACGACTATTCCAAAGCCACAGGAGGTGCCCGACAGTCTTCGAAACAGAAAATCAATTAGGGTCAGCGATCCACTAGATCCCGAGAAAGTGGTCAGTAGTTTTACAGTGGTCACTTATAACATTTTGGCCGACTGTCACACAAAACCAAGCTACTATCCATATCGAGAACCAGAACTCTTGGATCAAGACTTTCGTCACACATTGCTCATGAAAGAATTGGCGACAATGGATGCCGATGTTTACTGTATGCAGGAAGTAGGTTCAAATTATTACGTGGAGAAGCTGGAACCAGAAATGAGAAAGTACAACTCTTTTCATGTCTTCGTTTTCATGTACCGTATTTTTCTTAAGAGTTCAAAATTTGTAGGTTGCTTTGTGAATAAGTATGTAAGGATTCTTATCAATTCAATGTATCACACAACTGGCAAAACAGAATTTCAGATAAATGTTGTATTTGTGTTTAAGACCTTCTTGAACTTTAGTTCATTCATTTCAGTAAGGGCTACTGTGGTTTATTTGTGAAAAGGACAATACTTAGTTACAAAGAGGGATGTGCAACATTCTTCCGAATTTCTAAGTTTGCATTGATTGATAACAGAATATTCCCTGTGGACAATCTTGCTGAAGAGGTAATAAATAAACACCTTGAACTCTATAACTTTGAATGCGCTTTCGGAAAAGGTCAGTAAGAAAAATATATGTGTCAACATTATGTAAACCTATGTGTCTATTTCCACTACAAAAAGGGGGAACGATTACCTCTAGGGTTGGCCCCTTAAATCAAACTAAAGTCAACTTAAGCTTGATTTTGAAATAATTTTTTCAAGAAGTTATAAATATTCATTATTCGTATGTTACTCGTAAAATATCAGTAACTTCGCCAAAAAAAAAATCACAAAAAAAATTAAGTGAAAACTTCCCTTATATAGTTCCCTGTATGAAATAATCATCAATTTATTACTATATTGCAGGCGATTGATGCTGTAGGAATCACAAATGAAAACTTCAAATCTCGTTTTTGTTATGGCAGAGGATCCGTCTTACAGATGACGACACTGAAGTGTTTGTCATCTAATTGTGTGGTGACGTTTGCAAATACTCATCTCGTGTGGCAAGGAACTCAGATACCCGATGTTAGGTGTATGCATGTAAGTAGAACGTATTGGGCTAAGAGACATTCTTATGTATTTATATACCGTAAACGTGATTATTTTCACGGGGGAAATTTTCGCGATTATGACATTAAGACTCTTCGCTTGGGGGAAATATTCGCGATAAAAATGTCTTTCCAATAGTAAAATGCAGCCGGGATATTTTCGTGGGGGGGATTTTCGCGAAATACCTCGATTCGCAAAAAAAGAAACCGCGAAAAGTTCCACGTTTACAGTACCTTACCTTACCTGGACAAAAATTTCTAATATCACTGTGCATCAGACATGCAAGATAATGAAAATTAAAGCATTTCTACTCTTTACCATCTTTTCATGCTCCAGACATGTTTTTCGGAAGGTAAATCCTCAGCAGTGGTACCTCAAGCCATAGTGATTTTTAGACGTAGCCACATTTATTTTAGTAGCACTATGTAGAATGTATTTTGAGCTACGTAAAAAGCGCGCGGTTCCAAATTTTCTGTGGCATAGTTAAATAATATCTATGACCAAAAGAGCATTAGTGGGATGGTAACTAGGATGTTAACCTCCTTCAATTTCGATATTTCAGAATGAAAAAACAGGTTTCCAAAAAAGCGAAGTACATAAAATATAATTTTCATATTCAGATATCATAAACCGAAGGTATACAAAACCAAGAACCGAAACAAACGAAGTAAAACCTCCACCATTTGAAAAGAAGCGAACTCCCAAAATGGGAGTGAGACCAGGCGCCAAGGAAGAGTCAGCATCTCCTGCTTGAATGCAACACCCGTCACTTCAATTCGGTAGAATTATCACATCCGGTTACTTCCATTTCGGAAGATACAAGTATATTCGGTGGTTGAATGGTTCAAATGGTCTAAGACAGAACATCGTGATAAATTAGAGCATCACCTGCGCATTTCAACAAACAATCCATCATCAGTGATGACCGAGACCTAAAAAATGGAATCCGAGTATTCGGTCTTTTCGAAATACAGAGTTACTTCCCATTTGTGCAGGTATCTGACGTCAACGCATTGTGACGTCATCAAATTCTATGGAAACCAGAATGAAATTCAGGGTTACAAATATGACGTTTTCAAAGGAATTTAATGACGTCACAATACTTTTACGTCAGATACCTGCACAAATCGAACATAGGCCTGTAAAATCGAAAAGACGGAATTGAAAACCGTATAACCAGACTTATTTTCGCTAAATTCGCGAGTGATTTAGAATCGCGATAAAATTATTCTCACAAAAAAACTTGTATTTGATAAGGTATATGTTATTTAAATTATTATATCCGTTACATTTTTTCATATTGTACATATGTCATTATTCACTTTTCCTGATTAAACGTAATGAGGAGTGAATTGAGTGTATTCTTGTGATAGAACTAAACTTAAACTTCAATAATAAAAGTTTCAAAACAGTAACATCATATGTACATATTTGTTTGTAATGACAAATATGGATAATGACCATATCCCTGTATACAGCACAAAATCGATAATTCAGAAAATCAGAAACCGAAGGCATACAAAATCAGGATAAAACAGGAACCAATTTAGGAACCGCGAAAAATTATATTCGCGAAAATACAGACACCCCTTTTTACCATAAATTAGCGAAATTTGATACTTGCGAAAAATTTTAGTAATACCATACATATGAAGAGCAAAATTCTAAACATGACCTAAAATGTATGCAAAAGAACCAACTAAAGACGGGAAGATACTCCTTAGTTTGAGAATAATATATCAAATTCAGTATAAGAAAATTCATGCCAGCAGAGAATCATAGCGAAACTAGGCGAACGATATCCTCAGGGACTACACGGTTCACCAGCAGGGATATCAAACTAGTGCTTGAAATTGTCATATTGAAATGTGTCGAATTGATAAAGGATGAGAACAAAGCTTATGTCATGCGATAGAGCTGAAAAGAACGCCAGGAAGTTCCGATATATATTTTATTCAAGAATTTGTAAGCCTTTTGATATTTCAGAAATCTCATATCGGGTTTGTGTTTGCTTTTCTTTCACTGATTTCAAATAGTATAAAAATACACTTGACATTCAATGGAGGTACATGTGTACTTCAAACCAAAATAATGGAGTGACGCCCCTCGTTTAATTTCTACACTGTAAATTGCTTTATTTTCATCAATTCGTAAGAAAAGATCATTTCGTCGGTACGTAAATTCGTCAAAGGTCCCTTAAATATGAATTCGTCTTTTCAGTTACAAACCAAAAACTAAACCCTAAAATTCAGCGTTAGATCGTCTTTAATTAAAAAACGCCGCTCTATGTACACACTCAGTTGCGATTAACTTTAAATAAGTGTGCATAATGAAGAAAGATGAATTATTCCATATCAGCTGACAGAAAAAAGCCTCCAGAAAGTTATTCCTATTCGAAAATATTGCTTAATTTCAACCAGTATTGCTACCTCTACTGATGGACTGTTAATATCCGAAGATATCGTTTCCTCGTTTCATAGTTTCGAAGTCTTTCGGCACTAGACTTTTAAAATTGTTGTAAATTCTACGTCACAAGTTTTGATAAAGTACTAGTATTCTAAAATTAAGGGGCATTTCACTATTCAAAGGAACAGCTCTGTCATTAGCTGGTTCTTTTGCATAAATTTTAGTCATGTTTACAGCTTCGATCTTCATAAATTTAATGTTTTGAATTCATCTACCGGTATTTCTGCCTCGAGCATAACTGATTGGACATTGCTTGTACATGGTGCATTGAATTTTTTTGCAATAGAGCATATTTTAAAAAAATCCAAGTCGAAATAATTAAGAGCTGTGGTGCCCTCAGTCAAAACTTCACGTAGGTATATTGTCAATAGTGCATGTAAGGTTAAATTTCCTATACTAGTGAAGTCTAGATGGAGATTTACATTGTCATTATAAGGTCCAATTGGTCAATCAGATTTATCTGTAAAGGCAGACTACGGTATGAAAACCCCTAAGTAGTTGCTGCATTTCTTACTCTTTTACTCAAAATTTTATGTGTCTCATTACTAACTTTTCTGTTTCAGGCTGCTTGTTGTGTGAAGGCTCTCAGCCAGTATCGTCACCCTATGGCTTGTGGAGTTGTTTTCTGTGCAGACTTCAACGCGCAGCCACACACTACCACATACGCCATGCTGACAACTGGTGGGGACTTCGGGAATTCTATAGATGAAGTCAAACCATTTCTGGATGAATATTGGGTACTAATCATATTTAAGTTTGTACTGCCAATATTGAAAAAAAATGTTCTATTGTAAAATTTCAGAGCGCCGCGTGTGCATTTCATCAAGATATGTCTCATCAGTGATGCTCGGGGCCGAAAAAAAGTGGAAATCCAAAAGATATGAAATTATGAAGAGTAAAAGTCAAAATTTGACGTAAAATTTCTGTCATAAACCTACTAAGGACAGAGATCTATATGCCATCAGGGAGCTACTCCTTAAAGTTGTAGGAAATTTTTATTAAATTTTAGTGGCGGAGAATTTACAAATATACTAGTATTTCAAGTCAAGTGCTGAAACACTGTGAAACTAAGCGAACGACATACATAGTCGGAACGGGAGAACATATTTCCAATATACACGTTGCTAGAAGTCAACTCCATAACGTTTACAGGTCATTTGTAGTAAACCATGTTACCTCATCTCAACATGATCAATCATTGTGGACCGTTACAACCTGATCGAAATTTAAAGAAGATCAATTTAAAAAATGTTTCAACGTTTCAGTGTTATAGAAGCGAGAATTCGATCTCAAACAGCAAACTCCAAGCAGCTCAAGTTTACGTTCCGTTACCCTACTCTACAACATCACTGCAACATACTTGCCGCCATAAAGCATATCTTAACGTAACGCTGCTATGACGTCATAGTTACTTTAGGGCAGTATTCTTGCCATCTCTTGAAGTCTGTGGCAGAGATTGTTTGACTGTAAGGAGGAGACAACTCTGTTCGGAGAATGCTCCAACAGGACTCGGTTGCAGCACCTACATAAAAACATCGAAACAATGAAGTACGAAAACACAGAGTAGACAAGCTAGAGACACCATAGGGACAAGATAGACAGTACAATAAACATTGAAGAAGTACATATCAGAAGGCAAGGCAAAATCATTAGAATTTTCATAGGAACGGCTGCGAACCTCGGAATGAATAACATTCCAAAGTGAGAACAAGTGCCAGGGGAGAGTCAGTGTCTCCTGATTACATGTTAAACGTCTTCAAATTCAATAGCATCATTTAAGACCAAATGATTTTGCAGCATGAAACAGACATGCACGTTTCGGGTATTTAACCCTCGTCAGTGATCCTAATGAGTTAAAGAAGTTCCTGACGATAATCTCAACAGCATTCACAATAGAGCACAAAATTAAACATCGACGGACCCCCAGCAAGCCAGAGGTGGGACCAGGTGCCCGGGAGGAGCAAGCATCCCCTGTTGGCTAGCCGCACCCGCCGATGTTAATGAAGCATGGAAATGGAAATGAAAATATATAAAAATCATGCACTATCTGACGTTATGTCTATATAGAAAGTGCTATGGCGACAATGTCAGGGAAGTATATTCAAAACACTTACTGTCAAATTAAGTCTAAACAACGTAATATGGCCAAAAAAGTGTGAAAATTATTATGTCCAAAAATGTTCCGAAAGACGTAGCAGAATGGGTGCATGCAACACAACAACGACGACACTAAACCACAAGGATTATTATGGATACGTCCACATCCAGACTCTTGATTGATTTGCTTTGTTCTTTATTTCCAGCTTTCAAACTTTCACTTGGTTATAGATAATCTAAAACAAGATATTCAGCACTTCAACAGTGCTTACAAAGTAATTCTGGTAAGTTGCTATTGAGTATACAATGATTAATTTGAGTTTATATATCCAATGGTAATAATCTATGGTTTCGCATTCTTGTCCGAAGTATGTAACTTAGTATTTGGTACTTGCTTTTTGTCATCCTCCTTTCATTATCAATTTCTTAAATACTAAAATATATGATCTGTTGTAAATTTGACTGCATCACATGCGCATTTCAACATGTTATGACTCATTAGCTATGTTCGTGCTATCAATGAATATGTAAAGAGCTAAATTATAAAAATTACCTAAAATTCTTGCGAAAGAACAAGCTAGGGGTAGAGTTTCATGTTTTATAATAAGCTACCAAATTTGACGTATTTTGACAATATTAACCTATAGAAACTATTATTAAAACATAAAACTAAAAGAAACGCGATGTAAAATGCCAAACATTCAAAAAGAACTGATTACTTCCCACTTGATTTAATTTTCGATGTTAGGATTGACTTCTGTTGAATATTTATAGAATAACTGTCTTTTGGAATGTGATTATACTGTGATAACCTACAATGGATCCAGGAATTATGTTCCATAATGCGCGTTAGCGCATTATGAGAAACATAATTCCTGGATCCATTGTAGGTTATCACAGTATAATCACATTCCAAAAGACAGTTATTATATATATTTACATTCCACTTTTCACGCTTTGATAACGTTAAAATACGTTTACAACTACGTTGCTAAGGCTCTGTTACTACGTACCGTCAAAGTTCAAATCAAGCCAACTTACTATGACGTCATAGTTCAAATCACGCCACTGCGGTTATACTCCTATAATCACAGTGTAAATTCTATACAAATGAATGGACATATGTAAATATATATATATATGAGTTAAATTCCCTTTGATCTATTAAATCTATACTTTTTGTGGTTGATACTACTAGATCTATATACTATTACTCTTAATTAAGCTGCATGATTAAATCTTTGCTGTTTACTTCTTTGCTGTTTCCCAGCTTTCTAACTGTTTTTCTATGACCATCCATCGTTGTTATTTGAACAAATATAATGCCAAACATAAAGTCTCAATTCCTATATATTTCCAGGGCACAGAACCACCTGTGACCAATCTTGATGGGGAGTTCCAGGATTGTCTTGATTATATTTTATTTAGGTCTCAAACATCATCAGACAAGCGCTCTCTGAAGCTAATACCCTCGCAAGTAGTTGACTTTTTATCAGTAGATGAAATGAGACAGAACCTTCCACCTAGTCCTGTTTTTCCTTCTGACCATCTACCACTAAGTGCAACGTTTATATTGGTGAAAGAATAAATAGATAAATTACATGTTATCGATCGTTGTTTCTACTAGTATTTGGAAAGTAAACACAAAAGGGAAAGATATTCAACAAGACAATGTTTCAGTGAAGATTCGGTCTTTTTGTCCCCTTTCGATCTCTTTATGACGGTATCTGACGTAGGGTAATTGTGATGGCATCAAATTCTATGGAAGAAAGCATAAAATTAAGGATTAACATGTTTCAAATACGACGTTTCTACATGAGTTGCATTACGTCATAATGTAATTGCGTCAGAAACCGCCCAAAGTGGGAAGTATAACGAAAATATGGATCGAGCCATACGAACAAGACTGCAACAAATACAGACATCACGCAAAACAATCACGTCACTAGACAACGAAAGAAGCAAAATAATCACGCCAACAGACACCAAAAGACGCAGAATAATCACATCAACAGACACCCAAAGACGCAAAATAATCACGCCAACAGACACCAAAAGACGCAAAATAAATACGCCAACAGACACCAAAAGACGCAAAATAATCACACCAAAGACACCAAAAGACGCAGAATAATCACACCAACAGACACCAAAAGACGCAAAATAATCACGCCAACAGACACCAAAAGACGCAAAATAATCACACCAACAGACACCGAAAGACGCAGAACAATCACGCCAACAGACATCCAAAGACGCAGAACAATCACGCCAACAGACACCAAAAGACGCAAAATAATCACGCCAACAGACACCCAAAGACGCAGAACAATCACGCCAACAGACACCAAAAGACGCAAAATAATCACGCCAACAGACATCCAAAGACGCAAAAGAATCACGCCAACAGACACCCAAAGACGCAAAATAATCACGCCAACACACACCCAAAGACGCAAAATAATCACGCCAACAGACACCAAAAGACGCAAAATAATCACGCCAACAGACACCCAAAGACGCAGAACAATCACGCCAACAGACACCAAAAGACGCAAAATAATCACGCCAACAGACATCCAAAGACGCAAAAGAATCACACCAACAGACACCCAAAGACGCAAAATAATCACGCCAACAGACATCGAAAGCTAATCATACAAAAGATAATATCGATACCTAGAGAACCAAAAGAGAAAAGAGGGGATTTCAAACAGAACTCAGCACCCAATCCATTACATCAAACAAATTTATGCGAAAGCACACAGTGGATAATCATAACAAGAAACATTAAAGGCATCTATAAAGGGACAGATTAACGAATAAAAGATATTATGAAACAATAATGATAACACATAAAAGGAAGGAAGCCAATTTTCACCCGGAGACGATTTTGGAAGGTCATCCGTTATATAAATAGCACATAGTGTAGTAATCCAGATCAATGAAGAAAAAAAAACTTAACTTTTATACAATTGACGAATAGTAGTACCTAGATAACTTGACTTTCGTCCGACTTTTTGTGCGTCAGACTGGACTTCATATTTTGGAATATATAAAAGCGAACGTATACTTGATTCATTGCTTACAGACATAACCATCTAACCACAATGATTAACATTTTTGTTATTTGATCTGATTCTTATACGTTCCTTTTTTTAACTATATTCACTGTTTTGCAGAAATGTCATCAGATTTACACGCTCTTGGGTATAAACTTCAAAATTAGTTATAACTTCTATTCAATTCCCATGTATAAAACATTTCAAACACTAGTCAAACATGGTGTTGGCAATTTCAACCACTAGGCTGGTATCGCTGCTGGTGGACTGTAAGTCCCCGAGGATATCGCTCACCTAGTTTTAGTGTTTACGCATAATTTTTTGCGCCTACCCTTCAACGATTTTTGGCCATATTTTTCACTTATAAACCCTACGCAAAATTTGGAGCCGCTCATTTTGGCAGGAGAAGGTTGAGACTCTGTATTGTAGATGGCACCGGGAATGTTCGCTTTGGCTTTGTTTAAACTGTTTGGCATGAAGTACTGCTGACGGGGGTTGGGGTGTCCGAGGTACGTGTCTGTTGCAGCAGGGTTTGTGCTGTGGGGTATGTGTTTCCGTGTTGGCAATGCATACGTGGCAAAACTTTTGTACAAGAAGAAACAATATTCCACATACCCAATTCCCAAAGATAATGAAAGAAGATATGTGATAGTTATAGGTCCTCATTGTAACATCAGCAGTTATTGAATATATACAGTCATGTAATTGAATAATCCGGCTACGCACAAAGTCAACAGAATATACAAGACTGGAGCCGACTAAGGACATATGGAGTACTTATCCGGACTTGCCATGCACAATCCTTCAAAGGGGCTTCAATGTCAGGGTGGCGACTCTAATAGAAATGAGGTAGAAGAAAGATGGATATGTCCACATGTAGAGGAACATCTCGAACTATTCAGACAAAAAAAATCAAAATTTGCCCGTCTCGTGTTTAGCTCACCTGAGCGAAGCTCAAGTGAGCTATTGTCATAGCGCGCCGTCCGTCGTCCGTCCATCCGTCCGTTCGTACGGCGTAAACTTTTAACATTTTCGACATCTTCGTTGCAACCGCTGCACAGAATTTTATGAAACCTTACAGGAAGCAAGTACTCCAGGTCATCTATCAAGTTTGTGTTTTTCGTTCTAATCGTTTCACAAATATGGCCGACGAGGGCTCTGATTGGCTGACACATATTTGACTTCTCCTCTGTAACCGCTGCACGGAATTTCATCAAACCTAACAGGAAGCAAGTACTCAAGGTCTTCTACCAAGTTTGTGTTTTTCGTGCCGATCGTTTCACAAATATGGCCGTCGAGGGTTCTGATTAGTTGACACATTTACTACATCTCCCCTGTAACCGCTGCACGGAATTTCATAAAACCTCACTGGAGGCAATGCTCAAGGCCCTCTACCAAGTTTGTGTTTTTCGTGCCGATAGTTTAACAAATATGGCAGCCGAGGGATCTGATTGGCCGACACATTTTTTACTTCTCCTCTTCAACCGCTGCACAGAATTCCACAATACCTTACAGGATGCAAGTACTCAAGGTCTTCTACAAAGTTTGTGTTTTTCGTGCCGATCGGTCAACAAATATGGCCGCCAAGGGCTCTGATTGGCTGACACATTTTTGACTTCTCCTCTGCAACCGCTGCACAGAATTTCATAAAACCTTCTAACAAGTTTGTGTTTTTCGTACCGATGGCCGCCGATGGCTCGATCTGATTGGCTTACACATTTTTGACTTCTCTTCTTCAACCGCTGCACAGAATTTCATAAAACCTTACAGGAAGCAAGTACTCAAGGTCCTCTAAGAAGTTTGTGTTTTTCGTGCCGATCGGTCAACAAATATAGCCGCCGAGGGCTCTGATTGGATGACACATTTTGGAATTCTCCTTTGCAACCGCTGCACAGAATTTCATGAAACCTGACAAGAAGCATGTACTCAAGGTCCTCTACCAAGTTTGTGTTTTTTCATGCCGGTCGGTCAAGAAATATGGCCGCCCAGGGCTCTGATTGGATAATACATTTTCGACATCTCCTCTGAAACTGCTTCACAGAATTTAATGAAACCTTACTTGAAGAAAGTGCTAAAGGTCCTCTACCAAATTGTCCACTATCATTCTTTTGTTTGCAACTCAGGTGAGCGATGTGGCCCCCTTGGGCCTCTTGTTGGCTATAAACGTCCATTATTGGCCTATTTTAACATTTTCGTCATTTTAGAGAATACGTACCACATCATAACTTTACATACTTCTGCAATGCATGAAATTTCTAAAAGTCATATATACCCTCATTTTTCTGGATTCTTATAGCTTGTGTATGAATTAAAGCCTACTTAGTGAATTCTGATAAAATAAACAGTTCGAAGGAGTGTATTTTCTTATAAATACAATTTTGCTGGTTGCCATGGTAACAACTCGTTATTTTTATTAATAGCAAAAAGATTGCATAAACCTATGGTATTACTTCATCCTAAAGCAGTCAAACTAATATGTACTCGAATTAGTTATCGAGCAAAATGACTGTTTCTATAAATAGCACAATAATTTATGCAAAAAATCAACATTTTGACCCAAAAACATAGAGATGTACTCGAATTTCTAATTGTCTCATTTTCAAAGAGTATAATAAATAGTATACATTCCGATATTTGAATCTTTAGAAGCAGAACTCATGCAAAAATGACATTTTTACCCCTTTTTCGGCAATTGTTCATTGAAAAATATTCATTTTCTCAAAAATACCCATTCAGCAGTGAAAATTTCATGGTGCATTTTTTTTTCTGAAATAATGTAACAAACTGAAATACCATTTATCGTCCATGTCGGTTTCAAATATTACGTGATATGAAAATAGAGTTATCTCCCTGTAGTTTCAACCCTAACCTTATTAATTGATTTTTCAAAAACGTGTTGTCCAATTCTTTTCAATGTTTAATCTTTTCAATGTTTAGGCACGGTCCATTTAATATTCGGGGGGGGGGGCTTGGGTTTTTTGTCGGAGCAAGATTTTTTTTTTCGCCCCGAAACTATACGTTGGAGCAAGATTTTTTTTTCTAACAAGTGATGTGCTATTTATTAAGAATGTTTGTGTTTTATCAATAGAAATTCTTTATTTTTATTCAAAACTCCATAAAATATTACTTTATTTTTATGAAAAATTTAATTCACCGTAATTAAATTTTCAACAGAGAGAATTGGAAGCATTTTAAAATATAATCCTCAGTAAACAAAATCTGTATCTTGTAAGAGGGTCTGAGGGGAGGGTTTTCGAATTTAAAATTGTAAATTGGGGAAAAACTAAAGTTCTCTTCCAAAGCTTGTATATGAAATTAGACTCTATGGTAATACATGTAATATGCATTATGTTGATAGCCATTTTTCCATTCACATGCATTCTTTCGATATTTTCAAATATGATTTTTACCATTAAAAATTAATGTTTCGATAGAAAACTACGGCGAGTGAAGCGAGCAAAAATTGTTTGATATAAATTGAAAACTGCGGCGAGCCGGAAATTTTTCAGGGATTTTTAGCGAAATTTGATGGTCATTCTTCAGCTTCAGACTACTTGTGAAAGCAAGATTTTTCTGACACATCATAAGCAAATTAATTTTTTTTCATCAAAATTCAGAGCAAAATTATTTTTTTTCGAAAAAAAAAAAACAACTCCCCCCCCCCCCTCAGAACATCAAATGGACCGTGCCTTAATCCTTCCAATTCAATGTTTCACCCTTTCAATTTCTGTTACCAAATTTCTTGAAATTTCTAAAACGTGGGTCCTGTAGCATCATATCCCACCCATTCTGCTATGTCTTTCGGTACATGTTTGAACATCAGAATTTTCATACTCTTTGGTCATATTACATCGTTTAGATTAAGGATCACTGACGAGGGTTAAGTACCCGAAACGTGCATGTCTGGTCCATGCTACAAATTCATCTATTCTTAAATGATGCTATTGAATTTGATCACGTTTAACATTTGAACTACTTGGTGAGTGTCACTGCTGGTGGACCAGGAGTCCCCGAGGGCACATGTAACTAATTCGATCAACTTCGGTTGATCGGTTGTCTCTTCGACGCATTCGAAAATTTCTGTTACCAAATTCTTGAAATTTCTAAAACGTGGGTCCTGTAGCATCATATCCCACCCATCCTGCTACGTCTTTCGGTACATGCTTGAACATCATAATTTTCAAACTCTTAGGCCATATTGCATTGTTTTGATTAAGGATCACTGACGAGGGTTAAGTACCCGAAACGTGCATGTCTGGTCCATGCTACAAATTCATCTGTTCTTTAATGATGCTATTGAATTTGAAGACGTTTAACATTTGAACTACTTGGTGAGTGTCACTTCTGGTGGACCAGGAGTCCCCGAGGGCACATGTAACCAAGTTCGATCAACTTCGGTTGATCGTCTGTCTCTTCAATGCATTCGAAAATTTCTGTTACCAAACTTCTTGAAATTTCTAAAACGTGGGTCCTGTACATAGCATCATATCCCACCCATCCTGCTACGTCTTTCGGTACATGTTTGGACATCATAATTTTCATACTCTTTGGCCATATTACATTGTTTAGATTAAGGATCACTGACGAGGGTTAGTACCCGAAACGTGCATGTCTGGCCCATGCTGCAAATTCATCTGTTCTTAAGGTAGAGTATCCCTCAGGTCAGAATTGTTGGTGATTTTTTGAATGGATACCCTATTTTTTCTCTTCAGAATATTGTTTAGATTATCAAACTAATATGGTTTGGGGAAAAGAAACTACTATAATTACATTTTATCACCTCTAAAAAGGAATTTTTCTTACTTTTCCCATAGGGTCCTATGTTAAAGTTCAAACGGCTTAATTTCTCGGTATAATCATGAAACCACGAATTATATTTTGTTTTTATGTTAAACGTCCTCAAATTCAATAGCATCATATATCAGGTTTAACTTAAACTTTGAATATATGGAATTGAAAAAATTGTAAAAGTTGTTTTTTTAGGAAAAATAAGGTTCTGAGACCTGAGGGATCCTCTATCTTAAATGATGCTATTGAATTTGAAGAAGTTTAACATTTGGACTTCTTGGTGAGTGTCACTTCCGGTTGACCAGGAGTCCCCGAGGGCACATGTAACCAAGTTCGATCAACTTAGGTTGATCGTCTGTCTCTTCAACGCATTCGAAAATTTCTGTTACCAAATTTCTTGAAATTTCTAAAACGTGGGTCCCGTAGTAGCATCATATCCCACCCATCCTGCTACGTCTTTTGGTACATGTTTGGACATCATAATTTTCATACTCTTTGGTCATTATTACATTGTTTAGATTAAGGTTCACTGACGAGGGTTACATGTAAGTATCCGAAACGTGCATGTCTGGTCCATGCTGCAATTTCATCTGTTGTTAAATGATGCTATTGAATTTGAAGACGTTTTACATTTGAACTACTTGGTGATTGTCACTGCTGGTGGACCATGAGTCCCCGAGGGCACATTTAACCAAGTTCGATCAACTTCGGTTGATCGTCTGTCTCTTCAACGCATTCGAAAATTTCTGTTACCAAATATCTTGAAATTTCTAAAACGTGGGTCCTGTAGCATCATATCCCACCCATCCTGCCACGTCTTTCGGTACATGTTTGGACATCATAATTTTCTAACTCTTTGGTCATATTACATTGTTTAGATTAAGGATCACTGACGAGGGTTAAGTACATGTACCCGAAACGTGCATGTCTGGTCCATATGCTGCAATTTCATCTGTTCTTAAATGAGGCTTCTAGCATGAAATTACGTACAATTTCAAATCTATTCAATTTGAAGACGTTTAACATCCTTTCAATGTCTAATCCTTCAAACTCAATGTTTCACCCTTTTAATTCCCTTCAATGTTAATTGTTTTTTTTTTGTTTTAGTGCTCAGATGTTTGGCTGTTTTATCATTTGTGCAATTCCTTCCTGTTAGATTATTAGTATTAATATGAGTGACATTTGATACAATAGTATATGAAAAACTAATTACTTGTATGTCTTATTTCTTACAATTTTTCAACAAAAAAGGACAGAAGGAATTAATAATGATTAGTAAATGAAAAACGTGAATAAGTGATGCAATATGCGGAAGATACGGACAGTTCAGTACAGCCATTTGTAATCATCATAGCACCAATCTTTATTGGATATTACTTCTATATTACAAACAATTTACATATACATTGTCACATTTCTTGAAAAAGGCGGTGAACTTTATAATATACATATAAATACCTTTGTATATTGCCCGTGTAGAAAAAAGAATAGAAAAGAGAGAAAGGAATACAAGATAATAACGGAAAGAACAGAAGTGATGAGAGTTCCTCACCGAGCTCTTCGGAGAAAGAATCGTAAAATCGGGCTAATGAGGTTATCATCGGTTTGTTCCAAAGACATGTAACCATTTATTTTAAACGCAATTCATAAAACATAAAGTACATTTTGTATTAATAATAAGTTTCATTTGGATTAATTTTGTTAATGGTTCCAACATGCTGTTAGTGGTTTAAAAAAGAGGAGCCTCTGAACACATATATACTATCACACACTCAACACACATCTTTCGCACACCTTTCATACAATTACATCATAGTGTTAATCTATCCAATGAACCCCATTTCTTAATTTGCAAATAATTGTACGTAATATCATGTTTTTCGGAAATGTAAATTTTTCTGTTTTCAAGTAGAGTGAAATATATGTTTTTGCACCTTCTAGAGAGGGAATACATTTCTTTAGCTTTTGCATATAGATATATTTCTTTAATAATGAAATGAGAAATTGAATTTTCTTATTACTATATCCAAATATCAAATCTATCTCGTTAATTTTTATTTCTAAATCAAATTCATTTCTTAACCAATTTCTTATATTATTCCATATTGACAAAGTATAACTGCAGAAATAAAATAGATGTGAAATGGTTTCAGGTTGCATATTGCAAAAAGTACATTGATTTGTATCTTTAATTCCTATCTTATGCAATTAAATGTAGTAAGGAATTCGTTCCTAAAATCCTGTGAATAATTCTGTATTGTAGGCATTTTATCGTACAATCATTTGAATTAACAGCATTATTAACATGTTCCCACCATTTTTCATTCTAATGAAAATTCAATTCAATTTCCCATAAAATCAGGGACATGATGCCCCTTTTGGGGCCCCAAAAAACTTGCCCTTCACCTCGGACAAATAAGCCAAAATACGATAAAAGAACTTTACTAATCATATAATCATCTACTTATGTTTGTATAAATATCAAAGATAAGATAAATAACATAGTGATCAATTATAATTTTTTTTAATTTTCAAAATTCTGAATTAATATTAACCAATCAGATCACAGATAAACTGCGTCATCTGTAATGGCGGCATCCTTGCAGTAGTTATCCGGTGTGTGTTTATCAAGAAAAAGCATAATTTTCTCGCAAATGCGCTTTTGATGATAACAGAGAAAATGTTTCATCAACTCTTCATCTTTCTATCTCATGCTATCTCCTTTCCATCAACAATTCATTCATGAATTTTCTCAATTCTTGCTTTATTCATAGTTTTACTTTGCGCGTTCTTTGTTGAATTTATGTTTACTGGTACCACACATCTTAGAAAATGAAAGAGTAGGGACTTATTTCCTCCTTTTTGAACAATTTAAGGCCTTAGAACTTGAATGATGATACTTTTATCTGGTCCTAAGGTTAAATATTCAAGAAATCAAACTTGCAACCTGGGGCCTTCAGTGATTAATCTACAATTTGATCTTAATGGGTCCTATGGACCTGATGAAGTTTGACCAATGGGTCCCGAGCCAAAACAATGGGTCCAAGCAGAATTTAATGGGTCCCAATTACTATAAACCGGATTTTTTTCGTGGCGTCTTAAGTCCGAGAATTCAAGTGATATGAATGGCTTGCGCCATGCGGTGTTTTATGTCTACGAGGTTGTTATGTTCGGACTTCCAGAAAAAAAGATTATTAGAAATAAAACGTCTATTGAGGACCCACACTTCAATCTAATTGTCGAATTCGCCGAATTAAGTAATAAATTGTTTATTTAGTTGCTTCATTTACGCAAGTGAGGCTTTGTACATGTGTAATGTAAAACATTATCCAAACGTATATGGTCTACAAAGACGGTACTGTTACAAGACTCCAATGCTCTTTTTTATGTTGCTTACGTCTCACAGCGAGGTTATATGTTATAGAACTAGTACTTACTACTCTTAAGTGTGAATTAAATGATTTGAATTGATTGATTCATATTATTCTGCAAAGTTTACCATGAAAGAATTTTTCATAAATATATTGTATATTCTCGATTTCGGACTGGTCACATGACCAAATTTCTGCCATGTTTACAGGGGGATATGCCTCTAGATTTTTTACTCTGCCCAATGAAAAATCTGTGATTTTGGTTGCTCCTTCTTCAAATCTCGTTTTATATTCGGGTCTGAAGAGCAAAGAGCTAATTCATCAATGGTTCCTTCAATGACTTCTTGTAGTTTTATCCTTGATCTAAATGTTAGATTCTAGATATAAAGCAATTTCCATACACTATGCTCTATGATAAACACTGAGTTTATCCCCCAACTATTTTCAGAACTTCTCTGTGCTTATCTCTAATTGAACCTTTGTGTAACATCACGCCGACATAGAGAATTTTACATGTACATCTGAATCCTGGGCGATTTTTATGCGTCAGAGACACAGGACGCAGAGGTATATTAATCCCTGGACCTTCATCAGGCCGGGAAAGGTACCAATCGAGCAAATATACCTCGATTCCAAGGGCTAATCAATCTGAATATTTTCTGTACTGGTGAGGAAGTAGAGCAGTAATTATTGCAGTTTGTCCATGTCTTTGGTTCTACAAATGACACAGACTTGATTCTTTTCAGCATTAGTAATTCTTACGCTTATCAAACTGTATATGAAAATTCAGATGAATCCATCAAATAAAAGCTTAGATTTTAGCAACCAAATATCATTAAAAATGGAGATCTTTCCCCAAGCTCCTTGGGGGCAAGAGTGGTGCACCTTACTGTCTTCTTTCCTAATCTTCTTTGCTTCATTGTTTTTTACCAGTAATCGGCTTTTTCCCCTCGCCAAATTCACTTAAATTTTCCCAAAAAATGGTCTCAAATTCCCAATTTAACGATTGTCCATAAAATTCTGACTGTATAGTTTCCAGATTTTTATTTCATTCTCTGAATCTTACAAACACTTAAGTAGCTGTTGATTTAAAGCATCTAGATGATCAGAATAGGTAGTACATTGTCACAAAACGCGAAGTACTTTGTGAAAAGCCTGGTGAAAATAAGTGGTGCCTCTAAAAAAACAAGTGTGTAATAGTGTACTCGTAGTGACAGTGTATGTGAATCATTTATACCACCATTTTCCTGTATATATTGGGTGAGATTTCTCTAAATCTAAAAAGTTTTCAGGCATAGTTACTATTCAAATATTGTTTCTTGATATAAAGGTTAGTGCGATTTTGCACCCAAATAAGATATGGAGGAAAAAAGTTTTTTTTTTCTGAATAAAAGAGCTCAATCGGTACCATTCCCCAACCTGTTCAACAGTACTCTCACTTGGGTACAGCTCTGAGGAACTCTCACTTCGAAAACTGAATTAACCAGTGTTTTCAATTGGATTTTTTTAAGGTGGCAATATGCAAAATTTAGTCAGATCTTTTGAGCACACCATATGAACAAATTAACGATCAGAGGAAATTTGGATCGACAATTTTTGCCATCTAATAGGTTTGGACCGACCACACAGTATTGATGCTATCACTTAAATACACAACGGTCCTTCAAACCAATGGTCTCAGTTAATCATGACTGGATGTTTGAAACATTTAGGCCTTAATTTTACGTTTTTGCTCTGTCTTTTTCAATTTACTGCAGTCCCATTGGTCTTAACATAAAAAAATTGACTTCTGTCATTTAGTTGCCCCTCTACATGTACATGTATATTGGTTAACACCAGGGAATGATGATCCAAGTGCCAAACTGCCTTAAAAAAAGATGCAGCTATGAAAAGGAGATACCCTAATTCTAAAATTTTTGTTTACCAAAACATACGTGTTTGAAGTTTCAGTTGTTTCTCCCTCAACATGTTTTCTGCAAGTTGTTATGATCAGTGTTAATCAATCACTTGTCCTATGTCAGGGGTGAAAATTCGTTGAAATTTTCAGGGGCCAAGGGGACCCCATGTCCAAAAATTTAGGCACCCACATCAAAAACAATTAGCCCACATCAAAATGCTGTATTTAAATTAATATTTTTAAATTTTAAGTCCCCCCCCCTCTCTCCTTCCCAGTATCAAGTCAAGGTCATTGTACAGGAACAAGTGTAACAGATACGAAATTAACGCCAAAATTGAGAGAGAAAGAGAAAAAGCAGTGTACATGGACAGTTTATACGATAATTGTAGGTCAGACGTTTGAGGTCAGCACTCTATATCTTCAAACGCTGTTCTTTGATCATATCAGTTTGAGTAATTTTTCTGCGTAAATTTCACTTATTCATTCATTCTTTATTTCCTCATCAGTACCTTTAAAGGTACCAGTACCTTTATTAGGCTTTGAATAAATCAATAAATGCAAGCATGCTACTTTAAGACTTTCCTGCGTTAATCCAATTATGTTTATAAACAGATTACGTCTCCAGACAGTGACTTTGCGTGTTTTTTGGAAACTTTAGATTAAGTTTCAGTATATTGATTTAAAATGACAGTGCCTCTTTACAAAGGAATAAGGAAGAAATGTTTTAATTTTCTGTGAGAATCTAGTGTGTGAAATTGACTTTTGAAGTCTTATCATGCTTATAGACATTTGGTCTACAATGATTTTAGTTCCTATAGACCACAGCAATTTCCTGTAGACCAAAATACAAAAAACCCTGAAATCTAATCTTTTATGCATTTTATTTCAATCTGTCAAAAACGGACATACCCGGCAATTCACATTCAAAACGGTACCTTCAGAAGTACCAAGTCTTTGACCTTGAAACTTTTGATTAAAAAATGGAAGATTCTAAAATATATGTAATACATTTTATGGAATGTACCATTCTATTTCATGAAGGGGCTGCAATTTAACTCGATGTTACTGGTACAAAAGTGTCTTAAGAGTACAAAGCTAGTATGTTACTTGATGGTCAAATTTCCTTTTTCAAATGCTATAGACTGATCCAATTTACTGCAGACATTGGCCATCGGGCCACTGACAATTTCGCAAACTGCGAATCACAAAATGCAGGTGAAAATTAACGGAAATTACGGAGCATAATTATTTATGAAAATATGAAAGAAATGACAGGTCTTGAAGCATTGTACACTATGTTTGGGCCTACATAACAAAAATATTTCGGCAATTTTGTCGGTCATTATCATTTGGTGGTTGCAAGATCAAAGTCAAGGTCATGTGAAATGATAGTACTAACTGTGGCTTAGAAAGTAAAGAAATTAAAAACAACATGTAAAACTAAAATTGAAGGGCAAAAATGTTGCTTAACACAGGAATCAAGATTTAGGAAAGATTTAGAATCTGTTCGAGTCCAAAACGCATTACCGAGAACACTTGCCCCCAGATTTTGGATGGATGTTTCAAACAATGATTAACTCTGAGTTTTATTACCTTCTTTGTACATGTAGCTAGTTTGAAACTTTTTATTTGCTTTAAGGTAATATTAAAAAGCAAAGATGCCACGAGGAAAGGGGAAGAACAGTAAGAGTCCTGCACCTGCAGCAAGGAAAAGCTCCAGGGCAGCTCCGGAGCCAAGCCCTGCTAAACCTACCAGAGGTTCTGTATCTCAGAGCCCAGCTCCTAAACGAGGGAGGAAAGCCAGCCCGAGTCCCACCCCTACTGGCAGGTACTGTACTTGATTTTGTATATTTATGATAAACTAGCGATCTAATATACTACTCATTATTGGCCTTGGAATATGGCTCGCATCTGTAAAACATTAGCAGCCCCTTTGAAATTTTAACAAAGTTTTACAGGAAAATAGTGAAGTGAATCCAGGGCTCTCGATCTGCCTGATTTTTGGCCGATATTCAGCCCCATTCCCAATGCAAAATAGTATCTTTTTTAGCTCGCCGGGAGGAAAAAAACCAGAGAGCTAATGCCATACCCTCGGCGTTGTTGTCGTTGTCGTTGTTGTCGTCCGTAGACAAAACTTTCACCTGGGCTATATCTCTTGAACTATAAGGGGTAGGGCTTTGATATTTCACATGTAGATACCTTGTGACGAGACCTTTCATTTGAGACCATGACCTTTGATCTAGTGACCTTGGACTGTCCTGCTTTTCAAAAACTTTGACCTGGTTTCTGACAAAAACCTATATAGACGAGCTATGTAATCTTTGATTACCCTATGTTTTCCTAATTTATGGACCGTTTTTCCCTCCTGGAAAATTTGAAAAAATTGAGTTAAAAATGCAAAATTTCAAATGAAAAGGCATCCAAATCTATTTATATATTTCCCAATTTATGACAAACGATGCTATTTTTCCCAATTTCAAAGGCCCCGGGTGGAATCATTTTGTCTTTTCAGACAAGCTACTATAGTATAATACACCCTGAATTTAAAGTAGAGTTGTGATAGGGATTCTGTAATGTGGCCAGGATAGCATTGATCTATCAATAAAGTTCAAAATTTCTAATTGTCTGATTTGCCGGTGCTGCTAGTGTAATTGAGAAAATTAATTTATATGTGGAAAGAAAATGTTCACAAATAAGGCCAATATTGGACTTCATACATGTAGCACTTCTCTGAATCCTATGATAGGGATGAAGCAATGCAATTAAACATCGGATTCAGGTAATGTATATCATAATGTAGGACTTCAATTTGTTGGAAAGTTTAAAGGGTGAATTGCATATACATGTACCATTTATGTTACAGACAAGCTAGCAGAGGAAGGAAAGGAAAAACCGCTACTAAGGAACCCTCACCTGAACCGGAGAAGAAAACCAAAACCAGAGGCCGAAGTCATCAAGGTCAAGGTAAAGGTAATTTTGAAAAAAAAGAAGAATTTCATTGCTCTCAAAAATAAAAAAAATTGTCAGTTGCAAAATAAAATGAAAATTTTGGATGCTTCTTGCAGTAAGTATATATACTTACTGCAACCGTTGAAAAGTTTATGCGGTAAATCATAAATTGTTATTAAAACTTATCCATGTAATTTAGCTTAATTTCATCTTGATTATGTGAATTATGTTAATAGTGCATCTGCTTTTTGAGGTAAGTTTCCCATAACAAAAACAATCTTTAGAAACCTTTTTTCCTGAAATATTTGCAAATTTATAGGAGACATTGTTATGTTTCTTAATGCAGTGGTTGACATTTAAAAAAACCCACTAGTCAGATGGGCCATGTTAAGAAAAAAGATAAAAATTTTGCTTGATTTTGCACACATATATTAGCAACATTTCATTTACAAAACAATCTGGCAGTAAGTTGTACAAGTATATCAATCCCTTGATATTCTCACATAAAAGCAGGGATAAAATGCAAAGTTGAAAATAGATAGAACTTGGAAACCTTCGGTTGTCCTTAGATACTCATTATGATTCCCTGTTCTTAGGTTATCTTTACAAAGCTACATTTCAGATACTTTTTGAATGATCTTCTGCTATAATCAAATATCATTTGTGATACGTAGACTTGTCCTTTTAGGTGATGGTAATGAAGACGCTGGAAAAGGGAGAATGACAAGAGCTGTTGTACAGGAAGCAGAGACCCCCAAACAAGGCAGAGGACGTTCAGCAGGACGCAATGCTCAACCTCCAGTGACCCCTGAACCGACACCCAGAAGTAGTTCCAGACAAAAAACACAAACACCTAAGGCAAAAACTCCTAGTAAAGCTCAGACACCAAAGGGTAAAGCCACACCTGCAAAGAAGGGTAGAGGAAGGGGTAGAGGCAAAAAGGCCCAGGAAGAAGTTGAAGCAGAAGATGAAGAAGAGGAGGAAGAAGAGGATGAGGAGGAAGAAGAAGAAGAGGTTGAGAAAGCAACACCAAAACAAAGAGGACGAGGAAGGGGTGCAGGAAAGGCAACCCCAAAGTCAATTGGTAAAGCTGCAGCCAAAAATACTCCTAAAAAGTCACCTGCCAAAAAGCCGGCAGCAAGTCCTTCTCCGGCAAGAAAAGGACGGCGGGCAAAAGCTGCCGAGGAGGAAACTGAGGAAAGTGAGCCTCAATTAGTATTAAAGAAGGTAGATTCTCCTGCAAAGAAAAGTCCCAAGTCAAGTCCTAAGGCTGGTCGCAAAGCATCAAAGTCACCAGCTAAATCTCCAAGCAAGACTCCAACTAAATCTCCCAGAGGTAGAGGCAGAAAATCTGCAGACAAGGAGAGTGAGGAAACAGCAGCTGCAGAGGCTGAGGACAAGGAAGAAGAAGCTGCCCCTGCTGAAGAGGAGAAAGAAAGCAAGGATGAGGCAGATGCAACAGCTGATGTTGCAGAGGAAAAAGCTGACAATGAGGATGCAAAAATGGAAGATGCAGAAAAAGAACCTTTAGAAGCACAAGAGGAGGAAAGTAAGAAGGAAGAAGAGGAAGAAGCTCCAGAGGAAGAAAGCAAGGAGGAGGAAGAGGAGATGGAAGAGGATGTGGCACCTGCAGAGGAGTCAAAACCAGTTGAAGAAGAAATTGTAGAAGAACCCTCCGCTCAGACTAATGGTGAAGAACCTCCAGATCATAGTCCTGCCAAAAAACGTAAACTAGATGATGATGATGATGTGACAGAAGATATGTCTGTTAAAAAAGCAAGAGTAGAAGAGGAAGAAACTAGTCCAGTAGAAAATGGGGCTGAAACTGAGGAAGCTATTGAAAATGATGTGGAAGCAATGGAGCAAGAAACAGCAGATACAAAGGAAAGCGAGGAAGACAAAGATTATGTCATCATTAACAAGGATGAGGTTCCACCACCTGATAGTCAAGAAGTTCTGGAAAGTGCTCCAAAGGAGGTTACACCAGCCTTGGAAGAGCCTTCTGAAGAAAACATGGAAGAAGAGAATGAAGCAGCTGCAGAGGAAGAGGAAGTTCAGGAGGAGGGAGCAGAAGAAACATCGCAAACAGTAATAGAAGATGTTACAGAAGAGCAATCTGAAGTTTTGAAAGAACCAGCTGTAGAGACGATGGTGATGGAAAATGAAGTTGTTGCTACAGAAGCAGAACAGGAAGAAGTTCTAGAATCAGAACCTGTAATGCCAGAGTCAGCACCTGTAGCTGCAGAATCAGAACCTGTAGCACAAGAGGAACCGACCGTAGCTAATAGCTGTCCAGAGGAACCTGTAGTTCAACAACAGGACCAGGTAGCAGCAGTGCAGTCTCAGCCAGAAGTAATTGATAACGTAGCAGAAAGTGTTACAAACTGTGTAATCCCCAATCAAATAGATCAATCACAGGCAGCTATTCCTAAACCCCCATCAACTACAGATTGGGTGGTCAATAGGAAATTCATTAATAATCCAGGATTTAATATAGAGACAAGTGACCCTTCGAAACATTTTAGTGTTGCTAGCTATAATATTTTAGCCCAGTGCCATCTTGATAGAAATGACTATTCATTTACTGAGGATTGTTACTTGGCATTGGATTATCGACACGAAAAACTGATGAAGGAAATGAAATTCCTCAATGCTGATATCGTGTGTATGCAAGAAGTGGGACCATCTTACTTTGAATCCAAATTGTTACCTGCAATGAGAGAGTAAGTACAATATTGAGCATTTTCTTATGATCTGTCATTTTAGGGTGTCCTTCCTTCACTACATACCTATATTAGTCGGGTTTCTATCTGGGATTTTATCATCCAGGATGGAGCAGTGACAAGTTTTGGAGAACATATATACTGTAAAGTGCTTTATGTTTCTGATACTGTAAACATGGAAATTTTCGTGTGGGGGTAATTTCCGTGTTTTCGCGAATTGTGGGATTTCGCAAAAATTTCCCCCACACGAAAATATCCCCGCTACATTCTTACAATGGGAAAGACATTTTTATCGCAAATATTTCCCCCAGCATAACGTTTTGATGTTATAATCGCGAAATTCTTCCCCAGCAAAAATAACCACGTTGACAGTATACTAATATCCTTATTCAGTATGATGTCCTGATGAACCCTATCAGTTGGATAAACTCGGTTAAACTTTATTCTTTCTACGAAAAAATATTTACAAAGCTCTTCATACATGCAGGTTTCTCCCAGCATTTCCTATTACACATAAACCTATTGTCATACTTTATGTGGGTAATGCAGATGTAAGTTTGACTTTCAGGATTGGTTATGAAGGCATAATGATGAAGAGGACGGATGATTATTATGATGAAGGGGAAGCCAGCTTTTACAAAACTAGTCGCTTTACTCCAATACAAACACAGACATACTCCCTGAAGCAGCTTGCTATAGAAAATGTAAGTTGGGCTTTCTCAGACCTGCCTACTATGACGATTTTGGCGTAATTTTTACCTAAAATTAGGCTCTATGCTTTTGCTACTCCATTTTATGCCGAAAAATATTTTTGGAGCAAATTGACGTTTTTTGATATTTTGAGCCCTTTATTAACACATGTCTACCATATCTTACAATCAAGCACATTAGTTCCAATAATTGTTACATCATTTGTAACAGTTGTCGAAGTAGACGATGCTTTTTCTCTATTTTTCTTCCTCAAAATTGCATTAATGGTTAATATTACGCTTTAGTCATCAAAATTACACTTTCTTTTACAAGATATTACACTAACGGTGAGAAACAGGTAGGCAGGTCTGCTTTCTGTTGAAGGTATACATGTACTGACTTCACAAATAATTAACTACATTCATGTAAATTCCGTATATAAAATTCCACAGGGAATGTAGTTAAAGTTCTGTAAATTTATTGCTCTTTTGTCAACGTTTCAGCTGAAGCCTTCTTCAGGACGTTAAACTACAACTCGACTACATCTTTAAAATACTATGCACATAACTGTAATTGTTCAATAAGAAGTCCAACGTTGGACTTCTTATTGAACAATTACAGTTGTTCAATAACTGTAATTGTTCAATAATTGGACTTCTTATTGAACAATTACAGTTATGTGCATAGTATTTTAGAAGTTGTAGTTTATCGTCCTGAAGAAGGCTTCGGCCGAAATGTCGACAAAAGAGCAATAAATTTACAGAACTCTAAATACATGTATGCCGATTTTGTGGTACAAATGATCACATATTCCTATATCTAATGTTGTCTGCAGAGGAAAAGAAGTTGAAATTGTGAGTCCATCTGGTTATCACACTTCAAATTTGAAAAGATTTTGATTTTTCATTGTTCATAATCAGTTTGTTATATAATGATCAAAGTTCAAAGATGCGGAGAATGTCCTTTGTAATGTGAGTCGTCGTACATAGAAAGTCCAGGTCACCTTCAATGGCACACAAAGTGGCATAATAACGCCCCCTACCCCCCCCCCCCCCCCCCCCTCCCTCCTTTGAATCTGCCACTGACCGGCAGTACGTTTATACTTGATGAAGTGATAGTGTAAAAATAAAGGGTCCCAATGATTAAACTTAAATGAAATTTTAATGCACAAAAGTGTTCTATGAATAGTCCATTTTCCAGATAGTATTTATGACCGTTTTAAACCTTGATTTTATATGCACAGACACCAGACATCACATCATTTTGCAACCTTTTGAATTGTGACATCATGTGCGATCGCACTGACATGTTTTGCGTTGTCATGTTTTCTATTTTAACGTCACAATGAACATATTGCCAAATGTTGTGACGTCTGGTGTCTGTCTGCCTTATGAATCTACTGGAAATTCAGCTATTTGTCCTTGTTTTCTGCAGGAGTTACTTGGTCAGGGTCTAGATGAAGGTTTGGAGGATTCACTGGCCAAATACCTAGACCGTCCCGATATACTGATCATCACGCAGCTACGATGTAATAACACACAGAATATCATCACCATAGGAAACATCCATGTTCACTGGGGAAAGATGGAAGTCCCTGATGTACAATGTGTTCAGGTAAGGGTTTCTTAGTTTTCTACAACTATAGGCAGTCTTCAGGAAAACACACTGGCATGATGCCTTGGGCTGTTGTAAATATCGCTGGGTTAGTAGACATTGTCTAACAAACTTCGGGGTAGTTGTCAAAAAAATGTCTGTAAAGGTTGTTTAGGCTAAAAAAAAAAAAGAAGTTCAAGTATTTCTTGAAATTGATATTACGATGATTTGATTTTGATAGATTTGAATTACAAATCTCCATTAGAAGGGAATCGTACTATGATAAACATTGTAGATGGAATTTGATTCATTGTTTTTAAAGTGGAAAGATTTTGCCTGTATTTAACCTCAGTTATTTCCTATAGGGGACATGATCATACTTAATACATGTAGTTATGCATTTTGTTTTATGATATAGATTGCCAGTGCTATAAAGGAGGTAGTAACCAAAGCAGGGAGTGACGGCCATCCACACATACTGTGCGGAGATTTTAACTCGGAGGTGACCAGTCCAGGGTACCAGCTGTGTACGGAGGGTTACCTTTCTGACGCCATGATCCAGTATCTACAGAACATGGAAAACCTGCAGCTATCCGACGGAAATGTATGTAATTTGTTATTTGATACATCCTAGTAGTAAACCAAATACGGTATCATCTAGATTGAATTATGCTGTAAAAATCTATTCATATTTTGAAAGTCACTTGTGAAATTTTGTACTCAGTGCAAAAGGTATAATGTTACTTAAGGCCATAGAAGATCAATTCTGTGTTTTAAAGATTCATTTTACACGTAAGTGGGGGTCCTAAAAGGGTCAAGATTTGTAGTTATTCACTTTTACAACTTGATAAAATTGTGCGAGTAAAATTATAGTGAATCATTAGCGTCATGACACTCATGAATCCAGGCTATCAAAAAAGAGAGGACCCTGATAAACAGAGTGATACATTTATATGGCCTTACAGTATAAGGAGATTATCAATTGTAAAATACATGTACCACTGACTTCTCACTAATTTAATATTTTTACAGAAAACGTCATTGGTTAATCATTTATGGAGGGCATTTCAACATACATCATCTGGTTTAAAGAGTGCATATGCAGTAGCTGAGGTTAGTAGATTACTCATGTGATGAGTGAAATTTTTTTGTAGAAAAACTATATACATGTATATGAAATTAAAAAATGACTTTTTAAATTCAAAGGGCTATTTTGGTCTTCACAATATAGAGAGTTACTTCCCATTCGGGACTGTATCTGATGTAAAATACATGTAACTAAGACCATCATATTCTATGGAAAATTGTAGATGCTTCAAATAATAAGTTTCCAAAGGAATTTCATAACGTCGTAATGCATTTACATGTACATCAGATATCGTCTCGAATGGGAGTAACTCTGTATAGTGAAAGATGGAATAATGAGACTCCATGTAATCTGTAAATTGGAATATTTAATAAGAATTTTGACTTACCTGAAGGAAAGTCTGAGTCAGTAACTAAACCTGATAATTTCAATTTCTGTAAAATTATGGACCATGTTCATAAAATTTTATCAATAAGTGTTCAAACTTATGTCGTCAGCTTGAAGATAATTAAAAAGGGAAAAAAACTGTTATTAGATTGGAAATTATTCAAATTTTATCGCTAAGATTTTGAAAATCTTCTTTCAGAAATCGGAGCCAGTGGTGACATCGTACAACAGAGTAATGAAAGCAGCAGTGGATTATATATTTTATAGTGCAAATTGTATGGACAATGTAGGCGTTTTACAGGTGTCGCCAGAATCGGCTATTTGTGCTACAGGTGGAATCCCAGACAGTGTCTTCCCATCGGATCACGTCTCAGTCATGGCAAAGTTCTCCTTCAAGTAACCTCCACTGTAAGTACATACTCCTAGCCACAGTCTTTGCGTAATACAGAGTTATTTCCCATTTGAGCCGGTATCTGACATAAAACCATTATGACGTCATGAAAGTGGTTCGGTATTAAATGTTGATTTCATACCATTATTTCCCAGAGTTTCAGGACTATTTCCATAGAATTTGGTGATATCATCCCAAACAGGAATTAACTCTTGATTTTGAATACTAATTCTCCATTGTCAGATTCTTCATTGTTAATTATGGGCCCCACAATAGAATGAGACTGGGCGTTACATGAATTTTTTTTTGCTGAGTTTGTGACTATTTCGATATATACAGGTAGTTGGGATAAATCTAAATGTATATTGAGCATGTACATGTAATTCATTTTTATGCCCCCGGAATCGAAGTTTAGGGGGCATGATTATAGTTTTTGGCCTGTCCATCTGTTTGTCTGTCTGTTTGTCCAAACTTAAACATTGGACATAAGTTTTGAATGGTAAGTGATAGGGCTTTCATATTTCACATGTGTATTCCTTGTGACAAGACCTTTCCATTGATGATTGATACCAAAAATTTTGACCTCGTGACCTTGACCTTTGACCTACTTTTAAAAAACCTTAACATTGGGCATAACTTTTGAATGGTAAGTGATACGGCTTTCATATTTGACATGTGTATTCCTTGTGACAAGACCTTTCCATTTATACCAAAATATTTGACCTCATGACCTTGTACTTGACCTTTGACCTACATTTCAGAAACTTTAACATTGGGCATAACTTTTGATAGGTAAGTGATAGGGCTTTCATATTTGACATGTGTATTTCTTGTGACCATTCAGATCAACCTCGACCTTTTCCTTCGAAAAATGACTCGGACGTCAGACGGCGCCATTTTAAAAATAGTTCCCCGTTTATCTAAAATTTTTATTATAATCTATCATGAAATACAAGTCCCAACACTGCATTGTAACTGACAAATATGTTACTTACAACATTACTCGCTGAAGTTGGAGAATTTTGAATGTTGAAAAAGTGCCTTTTTACTTTTACATCGATTTGATGTAAAACCTTCCACCATTGGCATCCGAGTCTTTTTATGCCGTTACAAATAAAGGGCGAGGGGATCCGAATGTCTTGTGACAAGACCTTTCCATTGATACCAAAATATATTTACCTCGTGACCTTGACCTTTGACCTACTTTTCGAAAACTTAAACATTGGGCATAACTTTTGAATCTAAACATTGGGCATAACTTTTGAATGGTAAGTGATGTGGCTTTCATATGTGGCATGTATATTCATTGTGACAAGATCTTTCCATTGATACCAAAATTTGTGACCTTGTCACCTTGACCTTTGACCTCCTTTTCAAAAACTTTAAGATTGGGCATAACTTTTGAATGGTAAGTGATAGGGCTTTCATATTTCACATGTGTATTCCTTGTGACAAGACCTTTCCATTGATACCAAAAATTTTGACCTCATGACCATATCCTTAACCTTTGACCTACTTTTCAAAACTTTAACATTGGGCAAAACTTTTAAATGGTAAGTTATAGTGCTTTGATATTTCACATGTGTATTTGTTATGTTAAGACCTTTCTATTGATACCAAAATTTTTTAACTTGACTTTGACCTTTGACCTACTTTACAAAAACTTCAACATTTGGAATATCTTTTGAATGGTAAGTGATAGGGCTTTGATATTTCACATGTGTATTCCTTGTCACAAGATTTTTCCATCCATACCAAAATTTTGTAACCCAGTGACCCTGACTTTGACCTGTCACATACATGTGGGGCATTCATGTTTCAAAAACACAGGCTTTATTTTCTGAGGTGTTGATTGTGAAACGAGATCATTATTCACCTTTTAAAGGATAATGAAGGAAAGAAATGCCAGGAAAACTCTTCTATATAATTCAACCAAGTTATATACCCTTATAACATTCTTCAAAATCTATGAATGTAAGAAAAAATTCTACAATACTCATAAGGAGGTTGATCTGGACATATTTGAAAAAAAAGTTAATGGACCTGTACATAAAAGAAATTTATAGCTTTCCTTTAGAGACTGTCATGTGGGAAAAGACTGTCACTTACATATAGTTCATGAGGGTCATTGTTCTGAATTTTAAGAGGGGCAAATAGTGTCCTATTCATTAATTCATTTTTCGAAGTTTAAAAGAATTGTAACCTTTCAAAGCCTAGATTTTATAGGCATAGACATAGACCATGCAGCATTTGGCAAATTTTCTCATGATAATGTCACATTTGATTGGCATGATTGCATCGTCTTGATGTTTCCAGATGTGTGGTCATTTTTAGCTCTACTGGTCAAAGACCAGTCGAGCTTATGCGATCGCCCTTCGTCCGTCTGTCTGTCCGTCCGTCTGTCCGGCGTCCGTAAACAATTCTTGTGGACACGACTCCTCTGAAACTATAAATCATAGAAATGTAATTCTTTTTGCATTGTGATTGGTCTGTGGCCTAGTTGTTTTGATTATATTTTGATTGAGCCCTTAACCCCCAGGGTCTTAGAAAAAGGGTGTGGTCATTTCCTCCTTAAAGGGGTTTTTGTATGCAACTCCTCTGAAACAGTAAATGATAGAAATGTAATTGTTTCCTACATAATGGTTGGTCTATAGTCTAGATATGCACCTTATATTTTGTTTGAGCCCTTGACCTCAAGGGACTCAGAAAAAGGGTGTGGTCTTTTTGTCGGGCAGTTTGAAGATCTGTACATTTTCAATTATCTTCAGAAAATTCAATAGATTGAAAGTTAAAACCATGGCTATTTTAGTACATTCCATTTTTATGAAGCTCATCTATCTTTATAGTATCACAATTGAGTGCCTTTATTTATTTTTACTTGTTTTTTTTTTCCTTTCTTTCTTTTCTGTTATAATTCATGCACCGATACTAGCCTTTACCAAGCTATATGGGCTCAAATACTTTTATCTGTATTTGGAAATGTAAAGACAGTAAGACTCCATGCTTTTCTTTCAATTTTACTCATATTTCAAGTTTTTTTTACATGAGATAACTGCTTTCTGATAGGTGTGACAAAGTTTTTTAAGAAATGATTTTGGTATGAATTAGTTTCGAGGTCGAATTGTCTTGTGCAGTATAAATAAAGAAGAACAACAATGGCAGCCACTGCTCTCTCAGTTCACCTCAATTTTCCCTCTGGTAAATAAAACAGAAGGCATTTCTCTTCAAATACTTCTTGTAAGTTATATTTATGCTGTTCATTACAATTTTAAAAGTGCTACAAGTTTAATTCTTCCTAATTTTTCAGAAATTACCTTGACCATTTTTTTTATCTAAGTGACTTAAATGACAGCTCTGAGTTTTAAGTTCAGTGCAGCAGTGTGGTAATTGAATTATGTACATATAATTCTGTGCAATATATGATAATTTTTAATCTATGAAAGCAGCTAGTAGTTTGTAAGAGCAGGAAAGGAAAGGGGAGGTTTATATTGTGTCAAAAGAGGGCTGATTTCTCTTGGGGCGCCAGTCATGGGCCGAGTCCGGATACAAACATTCGACGTATCTTTAAATCTGTGGCTCAAGGTACAAACAAGTTTCTGATTGTTCTGTAACAGTCATGTGACTGGGGTCATGTGTTCATTATATAGAAACTTGTTTGTTTTTTGTAATCATAAATATAGGATCTCAAATGAATTTCCATTTCATACGATGTATTATGAAACGAGTTGTGTGTTTTATATCCCCGAGCCTTGGCGAGGGGACATAAAACGCATAACGAGTTTCATAATACATCGTATGAAATGGAAATTCATTTGAGGTTCTTTTTATCACATGATATTTCCTAAAAATGTGTATTTCAAACGTGAAATCAACGTTTCCGAGAACTACAGAGGCGAATCACGCCGTGATCTTGAGGTCGTCTGCTACGCCATAAGAAGTAGTGTCCCCATCGTATAGATATTCTGTGCGTAAGAGAAAAGTATTTTAATTTTGAATAGTATTTTAATGCAAGAATTGATTCAACAACAACAATTTTAATCACTGATATTGACTCTTGGTCTGAATTTAACAGTTGACCGATATTTGAAAGGTCACATTTGTCAAGGTTTATGTGATTCGGTTCCAAACTTGACCAATCGCATTCAAGCAGAGCGATATGTAACGTGTTATCATATCATATATTTATGAAATGGCTTTATGAAACTGCATAACGGGTGTATCATGTGATAATAGTTTCTATATGCATGCATGAACTCAGTAATTCAGCAACCGGCTGACTGGGACTAAAGCCTGTTATGATTTCAAATACAATGCAACAGGGATAAAAATGGGGATCACTCATGTCAGCTACCAGTACAGACAGCCCGTCGCTCGAGCAAAAGTTCAGCTACAGTTGTTGTCCAACATTCAAACAGATTAACACCTTTGCTTTTTTTACTTATTGAACACAGCTAACTTGAATGCTTGACAAAAGTTGGGGCAGTTAAATATCTGTGTTACTTCTGTCTGATTTTTCCTGAGGAGACTATATTTCAATATTTGTCATTAGTTTTAGTCACATTTTGCAAACATGTAATTGGACCAGTTAAAGTCTTTACTAATATGGTAGTTGAAAATGGATCTAATAGGCCTCGACGTCATTACAAACAGAGAAAAAGATGAAAATTTAACTCTTTCGTGTTGCGAAGACATTGGTTTTAACAGCGTTTGATTTGAAAAATGCATAGAAATGCAATATGATTACCAAATCACTGAAAAATATGCATACATGTATGTTCTGTTACATGTACTGTTGCTACTATGGAATCTGGCAACAAGACAATAATCTTATTTAACCATCCACCTCAATGACACATACATATATTATCCAAAAGGTTATTTACAGCATGTGCATCCACATAATTTTAAGGTCTTGGGTTTTTTTTTTACATGGTTTTGATTGATTACTTTGAAAGTAAGATTTTTATCTCTACTCATATGCATATTGGTGAAGATAACAAAAACAAACAGTAGAGCTTCAGTCTCATCAGAGACTTCTGGTTTGTATTGTGACGTCACAATGAAAATACGGCCAAATTTTGTGATTCATGTTGTCTGACTGGAATACTGGCAAATAAGCTATTGAATAACAATTTCTTCTTACATTTCTTTGAAAGGTTGACGGCATGCTGTGTATAATTTCCACTCAGATGGTGCATTGGTCCTCCAGTTGATAATGGTACGAGAGAGGATGTCGTTATTTCTAGGATTTTCCAAGATTTTTAGTCATACAACAAGACATATTTGTTGAAAGTAAAACGTTCAAAGTTTATAATGTTTTCGTCAGATTGTAAAATGCATGATGTTTCATCAAATTGTTTCACGTGTTGAGAAAAAAAAATTACCAAGATTGTAGTCACTTTCATACATCGTATTCGTCTTTGTTTCTATAAGCCCATCAGTTTGTACTGAAGTCACATTTTCGTTGTTTTATGCTTAGATGCAGTATTACACTGATTAATCAAATGTACATGTACCTGCGGAAGTTTTATCTAGTAGTTGAAACAAAATTTGAAATTCAAAATATCTTTAAATTTTTATTTTGAAAATATCTTCATTTTTTTGCAATATTTTTTTATATGAAGCGCATCTTTAATTTCGCATTGTTAAGTAACAATACATGGTGTAGATGATTAGTTGAATGATATTTATAGCCAATTAATGAAATTTTCTTTACACCTTGATTTGTAAATGTATAACTTTACAATGATTCACAAACAAATGCAAAGTCATATCTTTAAGATGTATAATGAAAAATGTAAATGAAGAAAAAAAAAATGACAAAAATTTTTAGGAGGGTTAAAGCCTACTTATGATTTGTATAATAATTGTATATTTGCCGATTCTATGTAAGGCCAAAAAAAAGTGTTGTACGATCACTGACTCGCCGCTTTTTCACTGTATTTTCAAGGCATTAATACATATCCCCCTCCCCCAAAGTAAAGAACTATTACCCACTTGCAATTAAAGATACATGTAGATATTTGAATCTAGTATGCAGTTGTTAAATGTAAAAACGTCATCATTGTGTTTTAAGCACTCTTATACCGTCCATTCTTGATCTAAGAGGGACTGAATTTAACACCTTGAAGAATCTAATGCCCTGAGCTGGAAAATTATCTTGAGCTACATTATGACGCAGATATTTACATGGCAAATCTACAACTTATTCATCACACTTGGGCCAATTTATTATTGTAACAGTGGGAAGAGGGGTCATAGCCCGTGATTTCTTGTAATATTTAAAAGCAAATTCACAGGAGCCTAGACCAAAGAAGTGATTTTGTATGATGGTGCAGATTTTTTTTGTTTGGCCTTACTATACCTGTATATATTTTAAATATCTTGGTGAAACTTTTGTTTATATTTCCAAATTTTCTCATGCTAATCATTTAATCAGCAAAACATGTTCATTCATCCATCATACTGAATCGTTATTATAACATCATATCACAAGAATTTCAACATCTATGTAAATATGTCATGCTTGACAACTTCCTTGAATTTTTAGAAAAATGTCATGTATCCTTTATGAATTTAGAGCATTTAACCATACTTTGTCAGCAATCATTTTTTTTTTTTTGGGGGGGGGGGGGGGGGGGAGTAAACGTCTATAATATCTACTTAGTATATGTTGAATAATACTGTTTATGAGTAATTGCCCCTGTTCTCACACACTAAATAGTGTATTGTTCGTCTGTCTGTATTCATTTGTATCCCAATTTTTTTTTATAAAAGAGGCCTGCTGTAGATTTCATCTATATTTGCACATAAAGTATGTAGATACTGAAAGTATAATACAGTACAATAACTATCAGGCGCGTAGCCAGATGTACGCAAGTACGCAGATGCCTCCACATCGTTTTGCAAAAAAGAAAGAATAAAAGAAAGTGTACAAAGGTTCATTTTAATGTAGTCCTGCTTACAAGACTCTCGTACACTTTATATGTTGCTGACGTATTGCCTATCGCAGCTAAGTTATATGTTCTAATTTAAACGTAGAAATTAAGCTGCCCTGAAAATGTGTAAATCCATTAGATTCGTGGGCTTTGCCCCTTTGAAATGCCACAAGGACTTCTTCCTCGATACATTGAGGGCCTCAAAACGATCCCCAACGCCTCGACTGAAAGTGCTTCCACACTAGAAAAAATACTCTAGCTACGTGCCCGATTATAGATAGATGCGTCATATTCGGATTATAGCTTTCACATTAAAGAACAGGATACAAATTATTTTACCTCCATACATTAGAGACTTCCAGTAAGATTATAATACTACTGTATATCTAGAAAGATTACTCCAAAACTTTAAATAAAATATGTCCGAAAAACAGATCTAGTAGGGAGTGACCTTAAACATGTAAGGATTGGTACAAAGGGAGCAAACTATATATATAGGCCTTAACAATGTAATTACCAAGTGGACTATTAATGAAGAAGGTTTCAAAATTAGCTAAGTCAGTCAAATTAACATAGTGAGTGTATGGATTGGGGTCGAAGGTCAAGAATCAGTCATTTGGTTGAAACCAACCTGGGGACATCAGAGTTTCACAAGCCCTTCTTATTTTTTGCTCTTCAAAAATTAAGATTGTTTTCGGTCATCCAAAATCTTCTTTTTTTTACGGTCATGATTATCTAGCATCATTAACGTGCATTTCTGAACATAAAATTCTTTAGAAATCTACATGTGTATGTAATACTATCATTCATTATTAATAAGGATCTCAAATTACATTTACTTGATATTTGCATTATTCTATTGTATTAGAACTTTCTTGCGTCTAATTACATTTACATTTTTTTATCTTTGAAAAATATTTTTGACTGTTATTCACACTTTTACTATCTGTCAGATTTAGGAATATATTTTCAATAGTTCAAAGTTTTGGTGAAACTAGTTTGCATTGTAACCATTCATTCATGTGTATTCATCAATAAATATGGTACTTGTTCGCTTTGTGTTATACTGGTTAATGCTGCTTAGAAAATGTAATATACCCTGCATATTGTTCAACACTCATTAAGTCTCCCTACAACTGGAGATAAGGTCATAGTAATGAAATATTCTGTTTTACGTCCCAAACTTTTTCTATAAGGTACCCTCCTGCCAGGCATAAAAACACACAAACACATGATTAATATGAAGGAATTTGAAGAGGAAGACTAAAAACATGAAAAAAAAATTTCTTCAAGAGAGATAGATAATGCTGACTTTGTGTTTTATAGAAATCACTATTATCTCCTAAAAATTAATGATATAGGCATTTTATGGAATTCAATAACATTTACTGATTTTTTTACCTGAAAAAAAATGCATCCTTGTGTGTGTGTGTGTTTTTTTAGCTCGCCGGGACGAATGTCCGGAGAGCTATTGTCATACCCCCGGCGTCGGCGTCTGCGTTGGCGTTGGCGTGCGCGTGCACAAAAACTTTAACCTTGCTTATAACTTTTAAACCAATACAGATTGGGCTTTCATATTTCACATGTGCATTCCTTGTGACAAGACCTTTCCATGGATACCAAAATTTTTGACCTTGTGACCTTGACCTTGGAGATTGACCTACTTTTGAAAAACTTTAACCTTGGCCATATTTTTTGAATGGTAAGTGATAGGGCTTTGATATTTCACATGTGTATTCCTTGTGACAAGACCTTTCCATGGATACCAAAATTTTTGACCTTGTGACCTTGACCTTGGAGATTGACCTACTTTTGAAAAACTTTAACCTTGGCCATATTTTTTGAATGGTAAGTGATAGGGCTTTGATATTTCACATGTGTATTCCTTGTGACAAGACCTTTCCATGGATACCAAAATTTTTGACCTTGTGACCTTGACCTTTGAGATTGACCTATTTTTGAAAAACTTTAACCTTGGCCATATTTTTTGAATGGTAAGTGATAGGGCTTTGATATTTCACATGTGTATTCCTTGTGACAAGACGTTTCCATGGATACCAAAATTTTTGACCTTGTGACCTTGACCTTGGAGATGATTGACCTACTTTTGAAAAACTTTAACCTTTGCCATATTTTTTGATTGGTAAGTGATAGGGCTTTGATATTTCACATGTGCATTCCTTGTGATAAGACCTTTCATGCCGTACCATAAATTTTGACCTAGTGACCTTGACCTTGAAATTTTACCTACTTTTCAAAAACTTTAACTTGGGCCATATTTTTTGAATGGTAAGTGATAGGGCTTTGATATTTCACATGTGCATTCCTTGTGATAAGACCTTTCATGCCGTACCATAAATTTTGACCTAGTGACCTTGACCTTGAAATGTTACCTACTTTTTGTTGTTGTTGCAATTTACATATGGTTGCCACCGGCGAGCTATGTTGTCATTCTGACAAGTCTGGTTTTCTGAGCAATTCTTCTTAAAGGTACCTGCTCGCAGAGGTAATTTTTTTTAATTACTATGCCCTAACATATAATATCTGCTTTTGGCATCCCTCACAAGTCGTACATGTATCTGCGGTTTATTTCTTGAACCCTCTGCCCAATCACTTTGAAATTCATTTTTGAGTACGTTCTTTCTCTTGAGTTGAACATCACTTTGGACCAAGGTCAAGGCCATTAATTGGTGGTGAATTGATGGGTGAATAGATCAAGGTCACTGATGATGAATATTGTTTTTATGGTGGTTACTCTAGAACCCTCCAACAATCTAAATCCATGTTGGATATGTACTGGTATATGCATGTGTACATAACTATTATGTAGCATACATACTATACTATTTCACCGAGGGTCATAAGTTTATATAATAACTCCTTTCAGTACTTTCCATAATTTCATTTCTATCGTGAAATGATTGTGATATGTATTTGATACACTTGTGCATACCTTTGTTTGTCACGGTGTCACTTGTACAATGTATTTCAACACTCAGAAGTGAGATATTTCAAGGGAAAACCATAACAGTGTATGCATTCATTTCTTGACTATGGCAGTCACGTAAAAATAAGAAGCAAGATTGTGTTGCTCTTTTATCTGCAGAGCTGTGTCCTTTCATATTTACAACAAGGATGACAAAATTGACTTTTACTGGAAATGAAGCAAAATGTTTCTTTCTTAAATAAGCTTTCATCTGAACTGATCTGAGATGAAATTGTTACAAGGAATGATGAAAACGGTACATTAATTGTTGATCCAACCAGAGTATGTTGATATGTTTCATATACTTGTAATATAATAATTATTCATACAACTAATTATGTGATTTCTGAATAGAATGTTACGAAAAAAATTCTGAAACTTCAGTATTTCACTTGATGTCTTCTTGGACTAGTCATTGGAGCTAGAACAAAAGCATTCCAAGCAAAGGCATGCAATGTACAATGCAAAAACAAACAGTATGACAGCCAATACGAAAGCAGCTAGTATTACTGGTGCAAACGGGACAGCCCCTGTAGCAAAGATGTGGAAATACACATATGCCCGTGCTCCGGAGCAGGTATCACCATCAACTCCATCTGTAACTAAAGAGTAATACATGGTTTACAGATATGTTACCATGCAGTCTATTTGAATTCATGACAACTCAATGTATTTTTCAGAAAAACTCAGTCCGGTGTTTGTTCGTCTGTCTAGTACACAGCCAATTGTGCCTCATATGAAATTCATGTGAAATCTACATGAACTTTACATGAAAATTCACATGAAATTTATGTGAAACGAGCACGAACATGAAATTTACATGATATTTTTCACATGAAATTCATGCGAAGATTTTTACATGGATGTTATGTGAATTCAGATTCTGTGAAGGTCACTTAGAAAAATTCATGTGAAATTCATGTGAAGGAAATTTATGTGAAATTCATGTAAAATATTTTTCACATAAAGGAGCAGGTTCGGGAACATGGAAATCGGCCCTAATTTTAGAATGTTTTAGATTTCGATTGTATTTCGTATCAAGGAAGTTAAATGTGTGGTTGTTTGAAATACCAAATGAATATTTTAATTTACGTGCAAAACACCGAAAGATATAGCTTCAAAATCGGCTTAAAGTCGTAAAATGCTGAAAAATCGTAAGAAATTGGCATAATTCTGAATGAAAATAAAAATAAGTAGGGCGCCAGCCCTCACCCAAAATAATTTTTACAAAAAAATTTAAAATTTGCAATCTATCTTTCGATCAACATAAAATTTATGTTGGGTGAGGGTTGGCGCCTATACTAATTTTAAAGATTTATGCAAAAAAATATGGCGATTTTCCTTCATTTTCCGTCATGCAGAGCAAATGACGTCAAAATGTGACGTCATAACGAACGCACGTGACCTTTTGACAATGAAAAATATTTACTTTCTATATCGTTAGATATTTGAGATAAATATAAGAGATACTGAATCATAATTTTCATAAAATAATTTTTCGCAAAAATTTAGGGCCGATTTTGGCAGTTAGTGAACCTACCCCTTTTATGTGAAATTTATATGAATTTTACATGAACTTTCATGTAAAATTTACATGATGCTCATTTCATTTGAATTTCATGTGAGGCACAATTGGCTGTGTAGTCACAATTTCTCGTAAATTGACATACACTATCCACCATTTTAGGTAATGAAAAACGTGTGAATAAATTGCATGAGCATTTGCTAAATATCGTCGTCATTATTTTGATACATATATGGAAAATAAAATTCATTATATCTTTCAAATTAACATTTTAGGTAAAAACTTGAAATTTTTTATGAAAAATATATCAGAAATGATAGTTATAGAAGGTTCATCTTCAGATTTTCAAACCATTAAAAAAATGCCCATTTTCTTGAAAAAAAAAAGAAAGATATTAGGTAGTTTCTAATTAATGGTGGGTACTTATAAACTCGCAGAGATTTTCAAGCTGACCAAATGAGGGTCAAAATCATATTCAAGCCTATCAAGGTCAAGGTAACATATTAGGAGTTAAACATACGACAGGCAACAAAATCTGTTCTGCAACAATCCAGTTCGTTAAGTCATGATATTGAAATTTTTGTAAAAATGGAATATTGATAAAAAAAAATCTTAAGAATTTGTCATAACCAGACAGCTAGCGGACTTACCTTTCTCTAGGGTTACCAAAAAGATGACTCCCATCAAATATGTCAGACCTGTTAAAACCCATACCGTGATTCTGAAGCTTTGCCATTGAACATTGGTAAAGAAAATAAAATCGACGTCCGTCTCCCTAGCCAGTAAGTACAGAACTAGTATCCCGGAGTAAATGGTGACCACGCCCAGGCAATTTATCAAAAGGGGGATCAGGTTGCTGGCATAATCGCAGCCATGCAAAATTAATGAGGCTGTAAAATAAAAAAATAAAAACCATTCGAATTATCAATAAATAAATTCAAATGATTTTCAGTTGGATTCCGAATTTGGGTTGAGTGTTTGACCTTTATTCACTGATTCACTTGTCCTCTTTAAAAAATGACCTCAATAGGGACGGGATCAAAGAAAGTCCTACATACTTTTCTTTTTATTTGATTTTTCGAAAAGACGAAACAACATATCAAAATATTCCTCTTGGCCGCAGCAAGGGAATCATTCTTTTTTTAATTTTGTCTTTATTAATTGCTCTCTAGAACATAAGATGTCTACTTGTTGATCTACCCGCGTACAGCGTGTGAATTCCGAAAGTTCAAAGAGCAAACGATACAGGAAAGCATTCCGGCATAACCACTTTGCAATTACCACATCGTAAAAAACGATCCCTGGCAAGACCACAGAGTAAGACTAAATATGAGCTTCATAGCCTATTTGGACCTCTAGTTCTTCTCTCGCTCTGTGTCTTATGTATTACTCACCTGCAATGATATCAACGAGTCCTAAAAACGACAAAAGGACAGACGCACCTGAAAATATGAATAAACATGATAAAAATAGAATCCTCATCTAGGATATACAATATACACTTATTCAGAAAATAAAAAAAACACACACTTATTCAGAAAATTAAAAAAACAACAATAACTATAAAATCGAAACAAATATCTTTTTTTTCGCATGAGTTCACCGATATGAAATGAAACCACTTACCCATGACGATGTTGCAATAAGATTTCGCATATCCTGACTGACAACCCATGTTCAATATGCCGTTCTTTGGTTTCTTCTTTACCTAAAACATACGGAGGATTCTCAGTTTTTCAGAAGTATAATTAATGATTTTTCCATTAATTGTAGTCAATTACAAACTAAATGACACGAAATTAACAAAATACATCTCCGTATATATATCAGTTGTGTCCAAATTTTCAAGGTAAGCTTCAGCATCGGAGTCAGTCGGAAAATAGAAATTTAAGTTACAAGATTAAATATTCAGTACTACCTAAGTTAGAACATGTCATCCGTTTTAAACCGAACTGACGATCTACTTTGGTTAGCAAAATAGTAAACCACCAATCGTCAAGCAAGTTTTCAAAGTCTTCCAAACATCCCTGCACCGTGACAACACATTTCAATGACCAACCGTTACGACGGGGCTCTATGACGGGCATTGCCAAAGACTGGATCCTGATCCCTTGTCCTACCCAAAAGTAGACCGGACTTCTCTAATGATTGATCATGAACCCACTCCAGTCAGCAGAGCATGGACAATTGTTTGTATGTCCAATGCTTTGATTGTGTGTAACCTACTCCCTCCCCGATGACTTATTGTTCTATTTGCAATGCCATTGTACAATGTTTTACAGTAACTGTGTGTCTTGTTCGTATGGCCAGTTCTTTGATATCCATTTGTGTTTGTGTTTTGATAAACATTTGTGTTTAATCTAATCCCATCCTCTCCCGGATTACTTACTGTTTTGTTTGTAATGTCGCCGTACAGTGTTTTAAAATAACTGTGTCTTTGCACACCTTTATGTATTCGGATAAACAGAAGGGTTCTGTGCACGTTATCCGGATAGGCACTCAATTTGCTATGAATATTGCAGATGATTTACCATGGTAAATGACAGCCGATGACAGGTGCACTCGGGAACACATTGGTCCTGCTCCTTTTATGTGCTGTCTGTCATTCAGGTTTCGATGGTGTCTTTGCTTCGTTTGTCAGTCCATTTGTCGTCAGTGACCTTTTTCTGGTTGTTAGTCATTGTTTGTTGACATCATGCGTGTGTATTCCACTGTGATCACTGTACTGGTCCACATATTTAGAGGTCATATCCTTATCCTTTGGATGCGCATCCATATTGGACCCTATTTGAATTAAGAAACCACTCGCCGTGCATCGGCGGATATAGAATATTATTTTCCATAGGTGGTGGGCAGCCCATAGGTGTGTGTGTGTGTGGGGGGGGGGGGGGTCTAGGATATGGTTTTGAACAAAATTATACCGAAAACGAGAAAAATTGGGTGGTTTTTTTTGTTAAATTCGGGAGGGTACTAAACCCCTTACCCTTAACCCGCCCTTGGGATGGTGACTTATATAATAACTTTGCATTGTAAAATATGTAGCAAAACATCTAGAAATCCTAAATGAATCGATGTTACATGAAAATTTCATTCTTGGTGTCAAAATGTCAAACTACTTGAAAAATTAATGAATTGTTCATAGTCGATTTTTTTTATTTTACTTACAACGTTTAACACGACTGTCTTAAAAATTCCCAGTTTACACTTACCTGGTTTTTTTCGTTTTTTTTTATCGTTATTTTTGTTGACAAAGCTTTTACGATTATGAAAGATGATTCTAAGAATTTACTGATAAACATAAACTTAATTCTGAATCAGTGGCAGATAAAATGGAGATAACGCGTTAAAGAAGTTGAACGATTGATAGAGTACATGTGGGTAGTTCGAGATCAAGAAGGCGGGGGATTTAGACTGCAGTGTAATTCATGACCATGTTGTCACGTAGATTTTGCATTGCTCAACCGAGAACGCTGTTAACATCTGACACCGGAATAAATGTTTTTAATCCATTGTCATAGACGGTGAAAGTGATTAAAATATAAGTCAAATTAATATCCATGTACAGGCTTTTTAAAATAATTTTAAGTGGCAGTTGTGGAGAAGATGAAATGCATCAGTCAATCACAGCCCTCAGCAGTCATATATCTGAATACTAAAGTATTAAAGCTTGGTAATATACCTTGGATATTTGCTTCCAATAAGGTTTGATGGAATTGTGTGTAACGGTTGTGGAGAAGTCTAAAATCTTTACAGCAATCAAAACCCTCGGACACCTAATATAAGGTCACCAGCAAGTTGGAACTTAAGGTTTCGTGAAATTCTATGAAGAGTTTTGAGAATTAGAAAATGGGTAAGAAAATCATTAAGCCCTTGCAGATGGAACGTCTCGAAAAACACAAACTTTTGCCCTTGCCTCGATCCTGTACGTTGTGAAATTCTTGGAATAGTTTTAGAGAACTAGAACATTTAAATGTTATAGACGGATGTGTGATGAACAGTCGGCTATGACAAAAGTTCGATTAAACAATTGACTCATGTGAATCTTTTTAAACACACTTCAATTTTACTATCAATCCTGTTTCATGGTCATGGGCCCAAAAAAAAACAAGGTTTGTTAGTCATAAAATGCAAAGTGGATTCAGATTTCCTTGAAAGCAAATACAATGTGCTCTACCTTATATAAACAAGAGCCCCAGGGGGCACAACGCTCACCTGATACCCATGCACGCTCTAATTGACATACTGACATTAAATACTGATAGTGCCAGTACCAGGATTTTAGCCCACAACCTTTCTAACAAGATTTTTGCCGGATGCAGACAAGTTTTTTTTTCAGACAACCTTTAAAAGTACAAACAAGAGAAAATAGTCACATTTCAAAACAACAACTTTTTTACTGATTTGAAAAGATGGATTATGCGATCCAAAGTCATATGCCCAGCTAGTATAGTTCTATTATGCAACATCAAAAATAAAATCATTTTGTAAAATTCCACATTAATGTGCAACAGAAACAGAATAAAACAATGAAATGATTTCATAAATTAAGTTCATTTAAAATTGAACACCAAACCTTTCATTATTAATAGCTAGTATGCCAGAAAATAATAAAGCCTGTGTTTGTGAAACACGAATGCCCCGCGTTGGCATCTTTGTTGTCATTTTCTGTTAAGTATGTGAGAGGTCAGGGTCAGAGTAATGTTGGTATCAATGGAAAGATCTTGTCACAAAGAATACACATGTACAATATAAAAGCCCTATCACTAACCATTCAAAAGTTATGCCCAATGTTAAAGTTTTTGAAAAGTAGGTCAAAGGTCAAGGTCAAGGTCACGAGGTCAAAAATTTTGGTATCAATTGAAAGGTATTGTCACAAGGAATACACATGTGAAATATGAAAGCTCTATCACCTTCCATTCAAAAGTTATGTCCAATGTAAAGTTTTTCGGACAAACAGACAGACAAACAGGCCAAAAACTATATGCCCCCGTATCTTTGATTCTGGAAGCATAAAAAACAAAGACTTTTCGGTTTTGCCTTTATTCATATTAAATTATACAGAAATCTATGAATGAGAGCTTTTGAATAGTATTGATTTCATCTTAATACATGTAACGTACAGTCAAAATCGTGTTAATCCAATTAACACAGACAAGTTGTTAGCGGACAATATTAATTCAAGTGAGTTGTGCAGAAATTGAGCCAATTTATTTTCCAAACAGCAGTGTACGGTGTATCAAACCTCATGACCCAGTGAAGCCACTTGGACAAATTATTTTCGGTAAATATGCTGAATTGCGGCGCTTGGAAATGTATTTTTAGCATATTGAATCAATAGTCGTGATAAATTTAACTTCGAACTTGATCTTGTCTTTTATGCAATCTACAGATAGGTTTGAAAATATGCAAAATTCGGAACATTTTTGATGAGGACGCAGAGTTCCTGTAAAAAAAGTGAAATTTGCAAAAAAAGGACATGCATGACCCCCCCCCCCCCCCTTTTTCTTTACATTTTTATGCGTGCCAAAGATTCGCAATCAAAAAAGACCAATTTTACAGACTTCTGGGCATTTCAAGTCAGTCCAAATTTTTAGTGTGCACCTTTTTATTTCCTGTAGTTACCCCTACTCAAGGGGCAAGGAGGTATTGAACCAATCAAATCTGTAACACAAGACATATGGCGACTATGTTTACCATAGATACAGAAATAAGACGGAGAAAATAATCATTAAATAGGGAAATTGTTCTGAAATATGCATGTATGAAAAAAAAGCAATCCAAGGAATGCTTTTGTTGCCTGCGTAGCGGATTTTTTTTTTATTGAAATTAGGTCAAATATCAAGGGCAAGGTCACTAGGTTAAAAATTATGGAATGTTTAGAAAGGTCTTTTCATAAGGAATACAAATGTGAAATATCAAAGCCCTATCACTTACCACTCAAAAGATATAGCAAATCATAGATTTGTTGAAAAGAAGGTCAAATATATAGGGCAAGTGCACGAGGTAAAACATAGGTAATCACAGATTACGAAGCTCACCTCGTGACAGCATAATTCAATTCAAACATATTTCTTAGTACATGTATATTGGCTTTTAAAGGCAAAACCACTCAGGCAGAAAAAGTAGGTCAAGGTCATTTTATGAAAGTTTGATCAAAGATACATCCAATATACATCCTGTGCTTCGCAGGCGACACAAAAAGTCAACATCTTGAAAATGAATTCAGAGTATATTTGATAGCGTATGTGGCCAAGTTAATTCGAAGTATGAAAATAAGTACACAAAGCCAAACTAGCTATAGCTTGTCTTATTTAAAAAATCATTAAAAATGTAAAAGTTGATATTTTGACAAAATTCTTTCACAGTTTCATTACTAGCGATAAATATAAAAATAAAAAGAGAAAAAAAACTGAAAAAGGGAAAAAAAATTGTTGGGGTCCCGCCGGGGTTTGAAGCTACTCCCCATGGGTCCATTTGGCATGGAAAACATACATTATACCTATGTACAATCTTAAAAAATATTCCTTAAAAATCCAAAAGTGGATATCTTGACAAAATTCTTTCACTTGTAGGGTACCATGCATGAGTACCTCATACCTACAAATTGTCATGACAATCTGAAGAGTGGTTATAGAAAAGAAGCAGAAAATGTATGAAAATCAACCCCCCCCCCCCCCTTCCTTTTTACATAAGAAAAAAATTCATAAAAAATCAAAAAAATAAATTTTAAGCATAAAATACATATCAAAGCATTAAGTAAGTTAAATATGATAAATATGTAGTAAATGAGTGTGTAAAATCATACACTTATCGAGTTATTTAAAGAAATAGTGCAAAAATGTGCATTTCTGACAAAGTCCGAAAAGACATCAAAAACGCGTCAAAAATTTGAATTGAAGTGGAACCAAAAATAACAACACTTCTTAAGACATCTCTCTAGATCATCCTGATGCTTTCGGTTTGTCGATACATGCTTTGGTTCTGGAGAAGAAGTTTGTCAAAGGAGGGTACCCCCCGTGACCTACTTTTGGCTGAGGTGGCGCCACCTGTTGACAGATCCGGACGAAAAACAACAACACTTGTAGGGGACCATGAGTACTTCATACCTACCAAGTTTCATCAAAATCCCTTCAGCCGTTCTGGAGAAGAAGTTTAAAATGTGAAAAGTTTACGACGACGGACGACGACGGACGACGACGGACGACGACGACGACGACGACGGACGACGGACGACGGACGCAACACTATGACAATAGCTCACTTGAGCCTATGGCTCAGGTGAGCTAAAAAGGAAATTGTCCATGTAAACTTCTCTGTTGTTGTTGTTTTTTTTTTCAAGCTATTGTAAAACTGATTAACTTATGACATGTAGTTCATATTTTATGAAAAAAGAGTAAAAAGGTCAAGGTCAAATATTATTCCAATACACATTATATAACATTAAACACACAGCCCTCAAGCCTTGAGTGGATACATGATACAGTAATGCCATTTTAATGGTCAATGGTCAAGGCAAAGTGATGAGGTTTCTTCTAAGCCTGTTGAAAAAAGCCTCTGCAAAGCTCCATTCATATACAGTGACCACCTGTCTTATGTGACTTTGCAAGGGCCGACAGAAAATAGGTCACATAAGACAGGTGGTCACTGAATACAGGTTCAAGCTGATCTGACTTTAACCAACAAACTTGTCGCAGTATAAGAGCAATACTATAAAATGAATCCCTACATACATGTATATCAATTCGTGTATTTATTGATGAATCGTATTGCACATATAGAATCACATAAGATTTTATCTATCACAGAAGATTTGATTATGAAAGACACTGATGAAGATATTTCTTGTAAAATATTATGTAGTTTGGGTCCTCTTCAACACAAAAAGTCGTAATATACAGTTTCGGAAAGGGGTACGGGACAGAAAAATCACGGTCGTTGTCGCGTTAGACAGGTTGTCGCTATATACAGGTTTATTTGATAGGAAAATTGCTCAGGAGGAATAAAAAAAGGTCACATAAAGCAGGAAGTCGCTAAAAAGAGGGTCACTTTAAGACAGGTTTGACTGTACAATGTAGAAGAAATCAAAACTACAAGAAATAGTTTATAACTTTATGCAATAAACATAAACAATTGATATAGAATATAATAAAATGCAATTAAAACATTGTTCTTTCAAAAAGTACCTGTATTCAAATATTTTCTGTGCATACAGTGTACTAAAATTTCTTATGAATAGAAAGACATTACACATATCAATAAAACTCATTGCCAGTTTGATTATACGTAAGAAAGAAATACAAGTTGTACAACTTATTTGCCAAACTTTGTAGTTTAAGTAAAGTTTAAAGCTAGAGTTTTAAACATTCAATTCCTTCGTTCACTGGCTAGCATATACATGTACATGTACATATAGAATAAAGAATCATATACAACTTATAAAATATAAAATTATAAAATTGACTACAAAAAGTCTTGGATGACAGATGACCCTACCACTGTTCAATGAAATAATAACCAACATATCCTTTCATATGAAAATGTGTAATACACGAAGTTACCATGTGAACAAAATTTCTGATAGTTTCACGAAGTCCCATTATGCAATTTGAGTGAGCTAGATTGTTACAAACAGGTAAAGGTATATCACCTGTTGCATCTTTGACCCAAAACATTTGACCTTGACCTTGAAAGTGATCTCAATCAACATTTGTGTGTCATGACCATTCCTGCTAGTCTGATGTACATGTAAGTGCAAAGAACGTTTATTGCACATTAGCCATTACTACCAAACAGAAAAATGGACAGACAGCCAAACATTGGCTAAAGTGATAACTGTATTAACACCCTTGTATTACAGGCAACAAAAATAACAGATTTTGTAGAGTAATGGGCATGACTAATATGAAGGAGAATTATCTCTACAACTACACATACTGTAAGTATAGGGTAACAACTACATGTACTTAACGGTCTTGCAACGCAACGTCATAGATTCCTTCCACTTTTTTTCCACTCTCAATATGACCTTACCTTCACCCCTTAGCTCCCATATATTTTTCAAATTGGTTCAAAAAGAATTAAGTTAATCAAGATTGTACATGGCAATAAAAACTGGAATAACTGCTCTTAAATATGGCGCTAAAAATTAAAATTAATCGCATTTGCTGCTTTGTAACGTCATTAAACTACAATGACATGACATCATAGTAAGGTTGCCGACAGAAATCCTGTCAACTGGAGGACCCCTGAATCCAAGGGTACTTTGTGATGAAGCGTCTGGCAGAATGCGATGAACCCCTTAGTGCACCAGAATGGCACTTACATGTAATATGTAGAGTTACTGTCTTTCTATCTATCACAAAATCCATAGATCATGAGCAAAACTCTGTCTTATGTGTCTGTCGTTAAAGTATGATGTAGAAACATGCACTTTGATTTTGTGGACAACCAATTACTGGAAAGGTGGGTAATAATGCAAGATGAAACCAAGTACATGTATATCCATTATTTTCGTGGACGATAAAACATTCAAAATTTAATGTCTTTAAATATCCTTTAAAAGTCTAACAACCATTTGCATTTCTAATACATCAAATGTTTTTTTCATCAGTAAATATGAGATCAAATATTATGACTGCATGATCAACATTGTATCATAGTGGATTTCTGTACACTCATTATGAAAGCCCTACATATCATCATCTATTTTTCAATAAAAAAAATCCTCCTCCAACCCCCCTCCCCAACTCTTTCCCTTAACTTTCCTCATAAAAGTAATACTTGAAGAGGAAAGTTAATGACAACAATAAGTAGAAACATGTATACAAAATCGTTTAAATGCAACACATACATGTAAAAGTCAGTGCACATGTACTCAGATTCACAAACTTCCGATATTTTTGTATTTTTTCAGGACGCTCGGAAAATCGTCTTTGTAGAGGACAGGATCGGCACGGAATTCCACAGATTTGAGGGGCATGGTGTGGTATTTACTGGTGAAATAGTTGATACATTCAGACCTCTCTACCATGTGACCCATATCAGCCGACAACATTTCCGTGTTCGTACATTCCGGACACTTGAATTTCTTCCTGGGTGTCACCTTCATGGGGGACTTGCCCGTAATGTTTGCTACAAGGAAGTTCATAGCAATGTCTTCACAGTTGACATGGTCGTCCACCCACTGTTTCAGAGAACCAGGCATGGAGTAAGTATATAAATAGCTAAAATACTGGAAAAAAAAGGAAGAAAAAACTTGATAAGTATAATTTTACACAGCGGATTATACCACGTTTGTGCATCGGTTTTTTGGGGTTATTTTCCCATAAACAAAAAGAATTTTAGAAACATTCCTTATAATGTAATTTTAAGTTATTTAGTACATTTTGTGCATCTTATTAGATCTCGGAAAATCGTGAAAATGCTCAAATATAAACAATGCAAAGTGCCTTCGTAGGGATTATTTCCCTTGTTGCTAATAACAACAGCCAACAGTACAAGAATGGAGGCTGGTAGTTGAACGATACTGGCGTTTGTTTTCTTACTTTTCAGCCCAAGTCATTTGATATATTTTAAACGATGAATATAGAATGACTCTGGATGGGATGGCAAAGCATCTGACAATCAGGTACATTTTTGATAGAGGTAGATTTGCATTAAAATGCAATCTTTCAACAGCTTGACCTATCATTGCACCGATGCAATATATTTTACCAACAAACTCGTGGTATTTCATTTAATCATTTGTGTGTTGCTACATTTGATTATTTTTGTATATCTAAAGATGAAATGGCATAAATGACGTGTATCTTGTATTTAGTCTTCGTTCTCGAGGTAAAATTTAGTGTATCAAGTTTATGGGATCCGCCATTTTGTTATATTTGGGAAGTAGTTCAAGAAAAGGGGGCATGTCCTAATATTTTTCAGGTTATGGAAAATAACCTCAACTTTTAAGCCGATGAAAATCCTGGTTACATGTACATGCAAATTTTTTTTTTTTTTTCAAATTCATCATTGTCTTCTTTTCTATCTTTCATATTTGACATTTCATAACTTTCAAAAGTTGGTATAATTAAGCAATGAATCACAGAATTTGAATACCATATCTGTGGAATTTTGAGGACAGAATTTGTAATTGTATTCAAGGAAGATATCCTCTCTCATTCAGTCACTCTCACATACAAAATATTTATTAATATAAATGTATTACCTTGTGGTAAAATGCAGCACCAGTTAGCACCATAGATATTGCGTTAGTCCACTCGGACTCGTATCTCCACTTGGTAGTGGAGTTATCCCACAGATGTACTCGTGAAGGGAAACCAACAAGCCGGTCTGGAAACTCTCTCCACACCTAGAAAAATAAATGTTCCTTAATGTTTAGTGCTTCCAATCTACAAATGGCTGAAAATACCTAAATACATGTACTTACAATGCAAAATTCATGAAATGAATCATTAACAAGAGTTGTCAGAAGACAACAAAGTTTGCCAAAAATGGATGTTACCGTATAAGAAGAATCATTCGCTGGTAAATGTACTTTCTTTCATGTTTTTTAAAGTAAACCCTTTCACTTGGACAAAGATTCGTGGATCCGCTCCTGATGCTATTGAATTTTTTATTCACTGAGACAAACTTTCGGGGTATAAGGCTGACGGTAGCGAAAGTGAATACACAGGAAATGGTTCTACCTACACAGTGTATGTTATAACTAAAGAGTTAAAAGAACTAAATCATTGCCTGATGAAAGTAAAGTAAGTCAAACATCTAGTTCAAGGTCATAATGTCAAAGTTTTAGTATGAGTAGAACAGTTTTGTCAAAATATCACCCCAATATCAACAAATTATTACTCATCCTTTGTCATTCAAAATCATTAGTCAATTTTGAATTTTCAGAAAAATAGATAAACTTCCTACTAGGTTAAGGTCAAGAGGTTTAAAGTTCTGGTACATGTACACGAGGAGAGGTGTTGTTTTTTGCGATATTAAGATTCTTGTCCCACAGTTAAGGAATTGACCCTTCCGAACGCGGGAAAAATTTGAGAAATTCCATGACGTCACAATGCAATTTCGATGTTTAACCCAGGTTCGAAGCTTGTTTGTCCGAGGTAAAAGCATTGTGACGTCATGAAATTTTGCATTTTTTTCCCGCCATCGGAAGGGTCAATTGTATTATTTTGATTCGATTTAAATTTAGCTTACCTCATAACCAAACTCGAGTTCATCTGAAGTCAACATGACTATATCATCATCTAAGGCCAAGATACACTCTGTGTCTATTTCATGGTATGGGAAGAATCTGTAAATGAGGTAACAGTAAACTGTATATATGTCCATCTACGTGTACATGTACATGAATAAGAAAAAAACATTCATTAAATTCATGAAAATGCAACTACTAGAAGTTGTAGGATATTTTCAGATAATGAACAAGTACATGTACATATTTTAGCTGAATATCATGCTCAAAGTTTAGCATATACATGTACATGTACATGCAAAAAAGGGGTAAATTAAAATTCATTAGCAGAATCAGAAAGTATGCCTTCTTTTTCATAGCATAATTACAGAGACATTAAAATGACCTTGACACGAAAGCTTTCCTTCTAAAAATTCAGTGAAGTTACACAATGTTACTGCAACATGAGAGCATTATCTATGAAGTTTCTAAATTGTTACATCATAATATCACAGTTATGTCCTGGAATACTGAAAATATAGTTCAACAGACATCAATCTGTTTTGATAAAAAAAACCACTTTGAATTACATTGTACATGTACATGTACATAATGCAGACAACTCCTGAAGATCACATACTGTAAAATGTCAATGATATTAATTATTATTGTGTTAGCTGATACAATTCTTCCATATACTGGATAAGACAAAATGTCAATATCAAAAATAGTGAAATACCTGTTACTCAATTTATTCTGATGAGTTTTGATGACTTTAAGAGGCTTTCCGATGTTTGGCCATGCAGACACTGAAAAATTTATGACTATATGTACATGTTTCTTCAATACAAGGTAGAAGATCTCCACTCAAAAGTGTAAAAATAAAGAAATAAACCCTTCACAAGTTGTCTTTCACAATATATATATTTAATAATTTCTGTTTTTTCATTTTCAAGATGATATGACTTACAACAGAAAATAGTCGAAAATATTATGAACTGTCAACAATAGTTGGAAATGAAAATTTTCGAAATTGAGAAAATATGTCGAATTGCCTATAGTAAAGCTTCAAAATGCTCTATAAATATAGGATCCCAAATGATTTCCTATTTCATACGTTATTTGTGAAACGAGTTGAGTGAATTTTACATCCCGAGCCTTGGCGAAGTGATTAAAATCACACAACGAGTATCATAAATACTGTATGGAATAGAAACATCATTTGAGATTCTTTTTATCACATGAAATATGACGTAATTGATCAAAATAACGTCAAAATAATATAATTCTTACTTTATTTCTTGCAAATAACGCGTCAACGTCGCCGTTTCTATTGTCACAAAGGATCTGGAGCGCCTCATTCAATGATCACGCTCCCAAAGTGATATGTAACGTGTTATCATAAAATTTATTCATGAAATGGCTTAATGTAACTGAATAAAGAGTGTATCATGTGATAAATGTCTTTATGGTCATTTCCTGTGAGCAAATTTAATTTGGTCGGCTTACTTGGAGGAGGTTGTTTGACTTGGTTGTTCCACACTACAACCACTTTAGCCAGGCTTGGTACATGTGCGACTTGGAGGATGACCTTGAACAGTGACTCTAACCGATCGTAGGTCAAGATCACGGCTGTAAAACCCTGGCTACTCGGAGGAATTAATGGCAAGAACAGCGGATTTCTCACAGACAGCTGAAATGGATAAAGTGCGATGTTTGACAGTGAGGGTTTTGAATATTTTCCCCTGACATGGTTGCCATAGCACTTTCTATATAGACAGAACCTCAGACAGTGCACATATTTTATATATTGATTTCATTTTCATGCGTAGACATCGACGGCGGGTGCGGCTAGCCATCAGGGGATGCTTACTCCTCCCGGGCACCTGATCCCACCTCTACTCTAGCTTGCTAGGGGTTCGCCGATGCTCAATTTTGTGCTCTATTGTGAGTACTGTTGAGATTATTGTCAGGATCTTCTTTAACTCATTTTTATATTCAAATCTTGTGAAAGATTCATGCTTCTTAAACTTGCTACAGTGTATCCATTTTTCACCCTTCTTTCATACCTGTCAACTTTTTTCAGACAAAAGAGGGTCAATGACCCTCTTTGGGAAATGAAAAAGAGGGTCATAGCGCGCGAAACATAATCGCGATCTTTTGCTTGTGTCATTATGAATAAAATTTAACCCCCCCCCCCTAAAAAAAATAAAGGTCACTAAAGTACATTTTATTGCAAGACATGTAAAGCATTTATTTAAATTGTAATACTGCATAATCATGATAATGTAGCACATGTTTTAAATTTTAGGACTTGATTGTCAAGGCCTGAAGGATCATAGTTGAATTTGCTAAGTTAGATATATTTTTACTTAGTTATTGCTATACCATTATGAAGATTTTGTGTGAAATGAACTCTACATTTCACTGCTTCAATTGTTTTAAACACTATAAAAACATTTGTCCCTTTTCGTCTGCATAAATCTCCGTGTTTACGATTGTCTTCCCATAGACATTCCCATAATAATCCAAGCCCAGGTCGTTAAAACAACATGAAAGTGGCTAATTACTTCCCAAATCACTGAACAAACAACCCAATTTACCTGTACTGCAGGTGTTTTAATCAAAAAAGACACAGCTGGAAATTTGAAGTCCCAAGTTATAGACGGAACCAAATCGGAATCAGGTGATTCCCGGGTCAGCAACGAAAAATCGGGTGAAAGACGTAACCCGCAGGGGTGATAAAAAATAATCAGGTCAAAGGGTGAAAAAGCGGGACTGACCCGTCGAAATCGGGTCAGTTGACAGCTATGCCTTCTTTTATTCTTCAACATGTGAAGTCATTTAGTTATTTTGCTATGGATGACGTATACTTATAATGGTTTAAAAAATTCAAAGATATTGGTTGTGTTAAAAGAATTATCAACAATATCATTGATAGAATTACCAACAATACCATTGGTAAAAACATGACTTTTCACATGTATGGCAAGGTTTTTACTCCGAAGATATTTACCGATGGTTACATCATAATGACTTACCCTGATTTCTTACATTTCTAGCAAATTATTGTTAGATTGAATTGAATTCTAAACAGAGTAATAGAACTTAGACATATGCTGTAAGGGACTGATATCATTCCGCAATCACCGTCCACGTCGTCATTTCTAATTTCATACCTTATTAGGGATCACGTTCCAGTCTTCATACTTTCTACCAGAGTACGGGAAAACTCTGTCGTTTAATATATGGAGAGTCGTCATGGTGATGGCTTGCATGGAGCTGAAGTAATTTTCCCACAGAAATAGAACCTGTCTTCTCATGTCGTAGATCCTCTCCATAGTAAAAGATTTCAACACATCCATTACTGTGTGAAGGTTATCCTCTCTGATTATTACTGCAGCCCTAGAAAATATGGAAAAATTACCGTAATATAAATCATAATTAAAGGATATGAAGACTTTCATTACTTTTCTGAGTTTTATGCATGTGCAGTTTTCAGTACAAGAGTTAGGCCAAATGAAAAATATTCTTGTTTTTCCTGACGTGCCTGAGAAACACTGGCTCAGTAGATTTGTGTTTCCTTTTTTTCATCTTGGAAACTGGAGATGAATTATTCTGAATACTTCATCAATGCATTTCAATACATGTAGTTGAGAAAAATAAATCACCATAAGTTTTATCAATAAGCACTATTTTAGTAACCAAACAAGTGTTGGAGGGATCAAGAGTATTCTTTTTTTATTTGGCCTTATGTATACATGTAATTCCCAAGGTAAGTTTTTAAACAGAAAGTCAAACTCCAAGGTCCGAGTCTAGATGGAATAAAACACCGCTAAAGACGGTATGGCCGGATTGCAAAGAAAGTTTTTGTCACCAACTGGGTCAAGGTCACTAAGTCAAATATTACAGCATACATTGAGAGGTCTTGTCAGAGGCAACCTTCATGTATAATATAAAATTTCTACTGTATACAGTTCCTTAGATTTTGCTTAAACCAGGAACTTTAACTGAAGTCTTTAACTAGGTCAAAGTCCAAGGTCATGGTCACTGGGTCCAATGTTACGGCATAAATTGAAAGGTCTCATCATGGGCAACATACATGTATAATATAAAGTTTCTACTGCATACAGTTCCTTAAATTTTGCTTAAACCAGAAACTTTAACCAAAATCTTTAACTAGGTCAAAGTCCAAGGTCAAAGTCACTAGGTCCAATGTTACGGCATAAATTGAAAGGTCTCATCATGGGCAACCTAAATGTATAATATAAGGTTTCTACTGCATACAGTTCCTTAGATTTTGCTTAAACCAGAAACTTTAACCAAAATCTTTAACTAGGTCAAAGTCCAAGGTCAAGGTCACTAGGTCCAATGTTATGGCATAAATTGAAAGGTCTCGTCATGGGCAACCTATATGAAGGTTTCTACTGCATACAGTTCCATAGATTTTGCTTGAACCAGGAACTTTAACCAAAATCTTTAACTAGGTTAAAGTCCAAGGTCAAGGTCACTAGGTCAAATGTTACGGCATAAATTGAAAGATCTCCTCATGGGCAACACACATGTATAATATAAAGTTTCAACTGCATACAGTTCCTTAGATTTTGCTTAAACCAGGAACTTTAACCAAAATCTTTGACTAGGTCAAAGTCCAAGGTCAAGGTCACTAGGTCAAATGTTACGGCATAAATTGAAAGGTCTTGTCACGGGCAACCTTCATGTATAATATAAAGTTTCTACTGCATACAGTTCCTTAGATTTTGCTTAAACCAGAAACTTTAACCAAAATCTTTAACTAGGTTAAAGTCCAAGGTCAAGGTCACTAGGTCCAATGTTACAGCATAAATTGAAAGGTCTTATCATGGGCAACCTAAAAATATAATATAAGGTTTCTACTACATACAGTTCCCTAGATTTTGCTTAAACCAGAAACTTTAACCAAAATCTTTAACTAGGTCAAAGTCCAAGGTCAAGGTCACTAGGTCAAATGTTACGGCATAAATTGAAAGATCTCGTCATGGGCAACATACATGTATAATATAAACTTTCTACTGCATACAGTTCCATATATTTTGCTTAAACCAGGAACTTTAACCAAAATCTTTAACTAGGTCAAAGTCCAAGGTCAAGGTCACTAGGTCAAATGTTACGGCATAAATTGAAAGGTCTTGTCATGGGCAACCTTCATGTATAATATAAAGTTTCTACTGCATACAGTTCCATAGATTTTGCTTAAACCAGGAACTTTAACCAAAATCTTTAACTAGGTCAAAGTCCAAGGTCAAGGTCACTAGGTCAAATGTTACGGCATAAATTGAAAGGTCTTGTCATGGGCAACCTTCATGTATAATATAAAGTTTCTACTGCATATAGTTCCTTAGATTTTGCCTCAACCAGAAACTTTAACCAAAATGTTGACGGCAGACGGACAGACAGACGGACGGACAGACAGACAGACGGACGGACAGACGGACATCATCAATCTATAGACCAGAATTGCTTTGCAATCCGGCCAAAAATTGTATCAAAAGAAAGGTCAGAGGGAAAAGACGGAGTTCACAAGTTTTGTCTGTTTTCTTTAAAGTTAGTGAACATTTTCAGAACCATATTGTCAAAAGAATATGTTTTATCACAAAGTTTACCATCTAAAGTCTTTGCAATGTTTACATCATATTTTTACATCGAATGAATTTCATTAAGTATTATATTTTGCAGTTTAATATTCTTCTATTCTATGACTTGCTAAGCTGATATATAATTCCTACCTTTTCCAGTCAATAACTTCAGAGAAAGGTAAGACGTAGCCATCAGCCACCACTACTGGTATACATCCCGCCATCAGAGCATCGCTAAATGCCGTCTGTCCGATCCGAGCACCACGTACCACCATACAAAATGTACTGTCCTATAAACAATAAATAGCCATATATTATATGTGTACTTATTTTAGCTAAATTCATATTTTAGTAGAGTAAGCCAAGTCAAAGACTGCACAAACATCTACATTTGTAATGAATCATAATGAAAATTAGGTGTGTGTGTGCTAATTTATTATTGCACTATCATTTCATATACCTTTTCTCCTGTTTGTGCTAGAATATGGTTGTGATAAAATAAGTATACAAACAGTACATGTAGCAAGCATAAGCAAAGTAAATCAGTGTCCCCTCCCCCTTGCCCCAAATGATGTTAACTTAAATGTGAATGTACATGTATAAAATATATATCAATTGCTTTGATGGGTCTTTTTATCTGATTGTATTAGTCTATCAGATTTTTAGTATTTGTTAACCTGATATTGATATGCTGGCATCAAGGCGCAACGACATAAAATGTGAGCAAAATTGTTGAGATTAGATGCTAGGTGAACCATGCAACCAGGTTAAGAAATATTGATGTATACAAATAATAACAAAACAAGGAATACCTGTAGGATTTTGGGGTAGTTATACTGCTTATCGTTTCCACACCGTTTAGAGATGGACCTCTGGTTGCCTTCCTTACATCTCTCTACTATCAGGAACTTTGTTTCTTTACGAGCCACCTCCCACATTACATCTGTGTACTCTTTGTGCAGCCCTGTTTGAGCAGATATCAACAGCCATTTTCTTTTCTCTCTGAAAGCAGCATGATGAATTTTGTACAAGAGATAGCATTAATAGTTAATGTAATGATGTACATTTGTAAAGTAAGATGTGCTTGCATGGTGCCTACACCACTCGAATTAAACATAGGGTAATCAAAGATTACATAGCTCGCCTAAACAGGTTTTTGTCAGAAATCAGGTTAAAAATTTTGAAAAGTAGGTAAAAGTCCAAGGTCACTAGGTCAAAGGTCATGGTCTCAAATGAAAGGTCTCGTCACAAGGTATCTACATGTGTAATATCAAAGCCCTACCCCTTATAGTTCAAGAGATATAGCCCAGGTTAAAGTTTTGTCTACGGACGTCGACGTCGACAACGACAACGACGCCGAGGGTATGGCATAAGCTCTCAGGACTTTTTCGTCCCGGCGAGCTAAAAATCTGTCTGATATAATACATGTACAGTGTAAATCTTCATGACTTGGAAAAAATCACGAAAATATATGTTTAAACAAATATCAACATGATCAATATGAAAATTTGCTAAAAACTTTTGTAACACCTCAAACTGGTTGACTGTACACAAAAGATGCAAAAGAATTCATCACTTATCTAGGTTAAGAAATCTTTTTAAATCTTATATATATGACACGCACTTAACAAAAATTCAAATATCAGAATTAGAAGTTTGCTTTAAATTCACTTTACTAAAAGTCTAATTTAAAAGTTTCTAAAGGATTTTGTGCCACATGAACCTACAAGTACGACTTTTGCCGAATGACGCTGTAATCCAGAAGTGGATTATAAACGGGTATAGAAACATCAAAGGTACGTCTATAAGACCATGTGGAGAATCCACCGCCCGCTAAGACAGCTTTTCCTGTATTCACCTCCAGGACGGTACTATAGTCTGGCATACTTCCAGGCAGCATGTTAAATATGAGGTGATTTGTACCACTGTTCCACCTGTATGAAAAAGCAATACGGATTAATTACATGTAGATCAGGAATGAAAATCATGTAATAGGTACATAGAATATGTACTTATTCTGTTATATCAGATTTTCATAACTTGCTTGGAAACCCCCCCAAAAATTTTTTATAAAGAATCTTTGTCAACTAAAACTACATAGAGTACAGAATTAACAATGATCATGTATCATAACTTCATCTATGTTTCATATCAATGTACTTCATCATGTTCATCTATAACTTAAATTAGAATGTCAATTTTACCGTATCATAACATACCCTAAAATCAGGTAATTGAGCTTTAACTCTTACCATGGCAAGAGTGCATACAACTGGCCTATTTCATCTTGCCTCACAGTATTCTGGTTCAACGTATCGAAGGCTGGCACGTACAGGCACGCCCGTGTTGGATCGTCAGTGTAGAACGGACTATCAGCGATGGTTTCCAGGATTTCTTGGAATTCCTGACTTATGGGTGTGGTGAGACTGGAACCGTCTGCATCTGTATACTGAGTTGGGGGGTAAATATAGACGGTAATCGTCTTCCTATCATTATATCCACAATTGAAGACGTCAAAACATGTATGATATGTACATCTTGTATCCCTTTTTGTCGAGTTGACGCGCATGGCAAGCAGGTCTATAGTCTGTTGCCCCTCTGTTTGCTGCCAGGCATGGAGGGTTCTCCTCTCCTCTTGCTTGCCCTCGTTCGAGTTGAGATATGGCAGCAACAGGATTATGATGGAAACCAACAGAAGACATGCAATACATATGGTGTATCGTAGCTTTAATTTAAGCATGATGCCCAAAGTCACGAATCTTGTTGTATCCTACATGTTAAATTTGTCCTTCTCCAGTGTACACCTTCCAGTAAACCCTGAAAATAATAAAATATTTGTATTAATGTTACTCTCTGCACCAATGAAGTAAAACCCCTGTCACACTTAAGGACGGTGTTCCCACTGCGATCCCGCAGCATCCCAGAAAATTGAAGAACGTTGTGGTAGGGAAATGCAGTCGCAAGTAGTGCCGTACCATTGCCATAAAAGCACAGTGGCATATAGCAATGAACGATGTAGGATCGCATAGAACGCTGAACCATGGCGTTTGTTTTGAGCATGCACAAAACAGTCGCCGCGAAAAATCCCTCAATTTAGAGCGCAGTGGAATCGCTGTGGCAGCACAGTAAGGTCACTGTGGCAGAGCTGTGGGGTCTAGTAAGAGTGCCAAGAGATCGCAGTGGAAACGCAAAGAAGGTAAGTTTGAGAATACACTGCAACTCTACTGCGCTTTCACAATGATAATATGGCGTTCTATGAGATTGCACTGCATCCTTACTGCGAGTTCACTGGGATCACAGCAATTCTATGGCGCTTCTACTACGTCCATTTCAATTTGAAATTAAGGTTGGTCACAGTGAGAAGGACGTTCAAATGCGGTTGTACTATGACAGCTAGTACCAAAAGTTTAACTTTTTCCCTGCGATCCCATAGCGCTCTACGAAATTTAGAACCCTGTGAGAGTGCAACCTTACCAGTGCGACGGGGGCTTTAACATTATATCACTACTTTCACCAATTAAGTCAATCTATTTGTCTTGCTGAAAGTTACAAACATTTCAGCCAGACAAATAGATTGACTTGGTGAAACCAAGTAAATTTGCTACTTTTGAACCAGTTATTTTCACTATTTTCGCTGATAATTCCATCTGAATGAAATTGGGAAATTTTAGAGTCACAATTGGGAAAAAAAGATACTATTTTTCATTGGGAATGGGGCCGAATAACGGCCCCAAAAAGGGGCAAAAAAAATCCCTGCTTTACCTGATTTTATTAGAAATACTACAACATTGTCATCTTTTAAAAACGGGTATCTGAAGCATTACTTTGACTCTTAAATTACTACATGTATATTGATTTTGTTTACAGGTATGTATTTTTGTAAATGAACAGTGATATTTAGGTTTTATTTCATTAAGGTGATATAATGGACTTAATTTACTTCATATGTACATATTTTTAATACAGGACCACATTGTAAACTAGTTCATTTTGTAGCTAAATGTGCTATCCTCATAATCCTGTATAAATAAAGGAAATAAATAAATAAATACAGATCATAACAGTGCAGAGGTGGTCAGAGTTAATTCTATCTATTTTCAAATCATTTACTGTAAATAAAACTGGCAATGAAGACTATTTTAAGATATTATTCAAACCTTTTTAAACAAAATCATGACATAAGTCAATCATTATCACAACAGAACTGAAAGAGACGAAATCATCAGAAACCTTTCGGCATTCTCGCGACTTTCCCAAAGTATGCACTGCCACAGTCCAATAAACAATGGAAAAGTGCGAGATGAACCGAAAGAAAGAATTTGTACTACACTTTAGTGTTTACTCTACATAATTTTTAATCGTTATACTCTGAGCATCGGAAGAAAAGAAATTAATAAACTATTTTTTTAAACTAAAAGTTAAAGCAGCACGTTCCGCCTTCGGACGAAAATATGCCTTATAAAAAAGATATAGGGCAATTCTCTATTTTTCCTGGATAGTAAAAGTTATAAACTTTCCGTTAATACCAAAATTATTAAACTAAGGTCCTTGAAGTTATCAGAATAAATGAAATTAAAAACGATTTTTTGTGGCGCCACAAAAATTGCCCATGTTTGGGATATACCAGCCCTCACGCGTGCGCGATACGGCTCGTCGTATTGTACAAATCAAAACAAACATGGCGAGTAGCGTACACTCTCAACAGAAAAGAGGGGAAAACGTACTGATACTTAGATTTGGATAGAGAAAGATGAAAAAAGAAGACAGAGTGTGGAATAGCAATATGGAAAGTACATGTATATTTGTATTAGAGACCAAATGGATGTATAAAATTCAGTGAAAAATGTATTGAATCTCGTCCAACACCACGAAGTAGCTGATATTTTGCTGGACAAGTAAGTCAGATTAGATAAAATCGGTCCTAAATCGTTTGATACACATTATTTCATCGTTACCGTTTGAAATGACGTGTGAAAGAAACATACTATGTCTATTTCACCTCTCTTTGTTTAGAATAATCATCGAAATAGCCTACTAAATCGGTACATGGTTCTCCTCGGAGCTCTCCTGCTCATTAATATTCATGAGGAGGCGCGGCTACAACTGACATTTTGAACGGCCGTATCTCTCGAACGGGGGAGGTATCGGATATGATACTTGGTACACCGATGAATGACCATAACATGGAACAATCTACGTTAAGAAATATGTATTATTAGTGATAACCCCTTTACATCCCGAAGTCGGAATGTGCTGCTTTAAACGATTTCCAATTATAAGTCCTTCAGTCTTACCTGTAGCCATAATAAGCCTTTTTCACATAACTGCGTGACTAGCATTTTATGGACGGCAAGTACCGACTTTCATGACGTCACAGTTAAAAACTGATTGTTCTTGACGTCATATTGCGGGAAAAGTTCTCATTTTGCCGTCCAAAACAACTGGACCGCAGTTATGTGAAAAAGGCTTATAAAGAAATAAAAGACGGTTTACAAAATACGGATAATCACGGACCACGGAAGTCACGGATCGAGGGGAAAATGGTACAAAATCTACGGAGAATGCTTCATTTCCGTGAAAACCCGTGACAAACATAAAACAATAAAAACGCAAAAATAGACTTCTGATGATTTACTACCATTAAATTTCTTATGAATTTCTGCATTTTAAACACTTGATCTTTGTTGATTTTCTGATTTGATTCACATTAAGTTTGGAATTTTGACATCTAGGATGAAACCATTTTCTGCATTTTGTACATCGAAACATATTCCATGATCTGGCATTCTGCATGTACAAAAGAGTCGTATCTCATGTTGGAATCCTATACTTTGATTCCGTTGGCATTCGTGTGACGGAAATTTACTGAAAATTCCTCTTTCTTAACATGAACGGAGATGAGGTCTCATCTGTTCTGTTATATACTGGACATTTTCCGGAAGACCCCCCGTGCATATTTCAACTGCATTTGCTATGGCATAAACTCCACAATCATTTCCGTTTTTCTGGACATCAGAGTTCATGAAATGAATTTTTATCGTCGGTGACGGTGAGTGGAGTATATTTGCAATGATCATCTCCACGGAAGATGACACACGGTACGACATTCCACTGTCGTATAGGTTGACATTTGCAGAACATATGTTTTGATTTTGCGATTTTTGTCAGATTTGAATATTCTGTTGGTTCTCGGGCATAATCCGTGAAACAAAACTCCGCTGACTCAATGGATTCTACGATAGATTGGTAGCTTCTAACGGACTCTTTTGTCTGGTTGTACTCATCAAGAGAAATTTGAAGGTTGCGGTTTTCGTTTTTTAAAGTGAATCCTTTGTCCTCGTATACAAAGAGTCAACTAAATCAGGGATGTATATAAAATTTTATATAAATCCATGATTAAATGATACACGAATAGTGTGAGTTTACAGTCAATGCAATGCACCAAGGACTTCTAATCTTTTTTTAATGTCCTTTATTCATAAATGCAAAAAATGTATTCATATGACGATTATTATTACGTCATATATCTAAAACAAGAATGACCCGACATGTCAGGAAATAAATGCATAAAATCAAATAGATACCAACAGCAGAATGTGCCGTCCGGTAAATACAACATTTCTAATCTGATTTATCATATTTTCTGTATCTGTTACGTTGAAGATACCACTTCTGGTTTATATTCAACGGGAGAGAGTGCTGGATGTTAGTGGCAGCCAGGTAGTGCGCTTTTAGAGCCGTCTTAAAAGATTTTTCACAAACTACAGAGTCTGGTAGTTGGCTCCAATGAATTGCTGTATTGACGTGAGATGCGCGGATATTTTACCTACAAGACGTAATTATTTGCCTTGTAACTTGTATCACAGAAAGAAGAACTGCCCTAAAAGGAGAAAGTGAAAAAAGCCTATGGAAATTCAACTGGAGTATTTAGTGAAAGCTCAACTAATACTCAGTTGAGCCTTAACTGAGTCTAGTTGAATTTTTACCATGCAAATGAGGGAGCGCTCAAATTTCCAAAAAAGAAAATTTAATTGAGGCTCAACTTTTTTGTTCTCAACAACGCTTAACTTTTGGAACGCTCAACAATTACTCAGTTGAGCCTTAACTGAGTGCTAGTTGAATTTTTACCATGCAAATGAGGGAACGCTCAACTTTCCAAAAAAGGAAATTTAGATGTGAGGCTCAACTAAGGCTCAACTTTTATGTTCTCCACTACTTCCACATTTGCATACTCAACTAAGGCTCGACTTCTTTGTCCTCAACTTTCTTTCGAATACTCAACTAAGGCTTAACTATTTCACATTCAACTGGTCCTCTTTGAATTATATTTTGATTAGTATTTTTAGGGCACAACATTTTTTCAAGGCCCATCGGACCAGATATTTTTTGAATTCATCAATCGACAGCAACTGTATTACCCTGATACACATATTTTTATTATAATTATTTTCTTTTTTTCTGTCTATTTGTCCGGAATTGCATGTTTTTGTCGATCAAAATCTGAGCCAGATTTTTGCAAATTAAGTCTTCCTCCCATGACCCCAACAAATTTAACATGGTTAATTCTAATAATATTGAGAAATTGAACAATATGAAACAGAAATTAGAGTGAAATTAGTCTTTGTGCTAAAGATGATTAGATCTACGGATTGAAACGTCCTTTAGCTCAGATATTCTCTATTAAATTGACATTTATTTTGGAAGACTGCACGACCAAAGGATAAGGTCTAAATCATCAGCACAAAAAATATGAAAGCCTTACCTTCTCTATTCATGCATATTTAGATACTAATTTTTCAGTATAAAATTTAAACACGCCTTTCCAGATCGTATGCAGAATAAGTTTACCCGCGCATGCTTGAAACATGTGTACGGTGTGTAACATCCCACAATAGCCCAAATACTCAGCTAGCACTGATCGAACTTCTTCGTTTCTAAAGTCCAAGCACTCAACTCTTGAATTTCCCTAAGTTTCTAAGTCACAGCACTCACCTAGCTCTCAACACTTAAATTTCTCTAAGTTCAAACACTCAACTAGCTCTTTAACTTTAATATTTACTAATTTCTTGGATTCAACTATGTCTCAACAGATTTACCTTTCTGAAATTTTCAAAGACCAATTTTACACTCAACGAGCTCTCAACTTTCCTTATAAATTGAGCATTACACTCAACTTTTTACACTCAACTTTATGCTAAAAAAGTTGAGCCTTAGTTGAGACTAAGCTGAGGTCTAGTTAAGCCTTGGTTAAGAATTAGTTGAGCCTTAACTTTTCTTTTTCACTTGGGTGATATCATGTGGAGTATATATTTTTCAAAACCTCCCATTCAGTGTATAACATATTCACTATTTTTAGTTTCCCTTATTCTAAAATGAGGTCAAAGGTAAGACACACCCAAGGTTGTGTCCTACGTAACGATTAAGTGAAATGTTATTGAATTCTCTGTCTAAAGAGGAAGGAAGTATGCTACGGACAACGATTTCTTATGTAGGCTATTGTGATCTTGAACTTTGACCTATGACCTTGGTTCGAGGTCATGACACAATCTTGAGTCATAAGTAACAATTCTGTAAAATATTGTTAAAATTCATGCAGAGGGGAAGGAGTTATGCTTCGGACAATATTTGGTGGACATACAGACGGACAGGCAGAGGACAGGTGGACAGACAAATTGATTCCTATTAACCCCACCCCCTAAACAATCTGCAGCCCAGTATCGATATAATTGTGATACAGAAACACCTATCATTTAATTACGTCTACTTGGGAAGGGTACGTTTGTTTAATTAAAGAAAGGCAACTCTGCACGTTGTGAAAGTAAAAATTCGTCTGTCAAATGTAAACACATGAATGAACATTTAGTGCTTGGAATGTACTACACATTCTCTGAATCTCGGATTTCAGCTGCCGTCCAGCGATGAGTGAAAAAAAAAACATTTGAAAATATGTGATTAAAATGCCAGGTATTGTTGTGTTTAAAAGGAGGTGGTGGGCGGGGTCAGATGACTTTGTTCTCCCCGTGGCAGTGTTGGTGTTTCTGCATCTATTATGGTAAGGTAATCAATTGTCTGCCAATCTGCGATGTAAATGTCTTCAAAAAGATCAATAATATAAATGCACATGAATTTGATCGCTGTCGCAAGATGTGAGAAGATATTCTGGAATTTTTTTTAATGTATATTACTCTGAAAATCTATTGAAAATGCCAGGAAATCAAGTGAAAAATGGGAGGGTGGGGGTTTAAAAAATGCCGAACACAGGTTATTGCAAAATATGTTTGGTTTTTTTTCTGTACACACATACGACTTTTTTTTTTTTGCTAGACTGTTTTAATTCTTCCCTGACAGGTTACATAAAAAAGAAAACCACGATAATTTGAATTTGAATTTTTGCGTGTAATTTACTTGTTTACATACATTGAATGCAAATAAGAGACTAAAAGTCGATACATTAAAAACGACAAAAGTTGAAGTTCATTTCTAAATCGTGATATCTATCATATAGTATCTTTATACAATGTATTTTACAACGCGACTGACTTCGGTGTCTTTCATATATAAAGAAATAGATGGTTTCGAATTATAACCCCCCCCCCCCCCCCCCCCCTGCAGCCAACATCGTATTACCTTGGTCAACTTTACGTTTGCCAACTTACTTCTTTCTTAAAGATCAATAAATCATGAATATTTTCAAATCGTAGACTGGAAGCTGACCCTACCTTAGCTACCCTCTGCATCTGGCTACATGTTTTACAAGTGGGAGTATAAAATCAAGAGGTCATCTCCATCACAGGTGCGAATTAAAAAGCAGTGTATTGGAGAATTCAGAATTCTGCACAAGATAGAATAAGATCGGATCCTCTTGGTCTGCCTTAATTAAATTACTACAAATTGCTAATAAAACATTTTTGTTATCAAACGGAGGGAGAAGGTGCCTATGTCATGTGTGTGTGTGTTTGGAGGGGGGGGGGGGGGTCAAACCCCATCTGTGATATCTTTTGATTCATATTAATCATGTGCATCGGACACCAAAGCCAAATTAAGGCTCTTATTTTTTCATCCGCAATATATAGCTACCCCTAGCTGGTTCACCAGAACCCACAAGGAAAGTACTCAAGGCGGGGGCTTTTTTTTCTACTTGATCAAGCAGCCATATATAGGTTGCAGGCCAACTTATCGACATCCACTGTCGCTTCTTGGATGAAAAATCAAAATTAAGATATTCAAGTGAGTATAGTCCAACTTTTGCCCCTCTCAGTTCTCTTCGTTTAGTTCTGAGATCGATCAAGTAAGCATCACCATGTGCACGAACACATTCTTTTCCTTAAGAAAACAAACATACATCAACAGCTGCTCCGTACATCCCTTTTATAGAGACACGAAATTTCCTATAATCTGCTTTGATACCGACACTCAGCGATATTTTAATGAAAAGTAAATAGACACAAACTCAGATGGAATTGAGCGTTTGGTATTATGCCTGATTAATGGTAAATTAGATAGAGCCTTGGCGGGCCTGTATTGCTCACCATGTGATATCAATTCGAGTCGGTGTGCCCCCCTCCGACTTTATGATACTAGCTTGTAGCAGAAATCCGCACTCTATTAACTCATGTAATGTTATGAATCTTCTTAATTTTCCCGCTGATGGATAAAATTGCATTTGATTTTTCGTTTTTCAAATGATATCCCCTATAAAATACATGTATAAAAAAAGTCTCTAATATACAGATCATTATGAAAATCAGCCCTCCAAGGTATTGCATTATTGCAGAGCCCTCGGTTGAAAAAAAAACACTCGGGTTATACTAATCTCATCAGAATAAAATAAAGTTTTATACTAGTATTAGACTTGCTCAAGTCCTTATATCAAATGAAGTTATTTAAAGAGAATTGCAATTATTAATTAAAATTTTCAAGTCGAAGAGAAATGCCCCTTTAAAACTATAAGCAGTGAGCAATTGGTTGTGGGAATATCAGTAAGCAGAGAAGAAATTTTTGTTATGCAGTGAAAATTTTTTTTAGTCAATTAATAAAAAGTCGTTCATTGAATTATTTTAAAATTAATTTGATATAAGGACTTGAGCAAGTCTATAGTAGTATATGTATAGATATGAATTCAGATGCTAAATACGGAGTGGTACTTCAGGTCATGAAACGATAAAAGGTATGCTCTGATAAAGTATATTTTTAAATTGATAGCACCGTTAATGTCATCCACGCATTTTACATAGGTGCTCGACGCAACCGACAATATCAGTCGCGTAGCCACCATGACTGTATCATAGTATGTTTATGTAACCGACAATATCAGTCGCGTAGCCACCATGACTGTATGTTTATGTACTAAAGCATTCACATTTTATCTTCAATTCTGAGTAAAAGCACACAATTTGTCTTTAAATCATGCTGCTAAAGACTTTCAAATGACAATGCACTTGACACAAGATCCTACAACTCCCGCGTCATGAATAGTTTCCTTTTAATTTTGCCCTAGCTACGCCACTGGGATGGATTTCATTGGGTGGCTGATGTCTAATTCCTGTTTTTCATCGGCCCGTTCCGTACCAAGTTCAAAGCGCATCCCCATCATCCATTGTGACGGTAAATTTGGTAAAGGACTTATAAACAGAAGGAATGGAATGTCGTTATTTCCCGTGAACATCTCGCGTGTCCTTTTGTTATGCGGCAACGAGATGTTAGTTTTATTATTTTCAAAGCCATTCTTGCCCTAAAAATGTTAAGTATAATGACATAAAAATGACTCTAGAAGATTACTGTGACGGTTCGGGTATCGTGCCCTGTTTAATAGTTTAGTCTGCAACGATCGGATTGGATCCTCGGATAGGTCACATTTTCATCTGACCTCGGTCTAGCACAGTAATTGGTGCCGTGAGAGTAAACCGCATGCACCATGCATGGGGAACCAGAGATTTATTTGTATATATTTGTGAGGTTTCAGGCTTATGACTTTGGAAACTCTGAAAATTTAGCGCGTTGAAAGAGTTTAACGTCTCAGCTAGCTCAGCGGACAAGAGCGTCTGTCAAGAAAATCCCGTGCAGTTTGGATTCCCTGAGGTTTCCAGTCAAGTGATATTTTTCATTTCCGCTAGTCACACTACACACTATTGAAGTCAGAGGAAAAACTCATTTTGTGATGCTGTGTTTTGAGATGATATAGACACCGTATTCATATCGCGACTATAAGGCCAATTCATTCGAAGTCTTGATCACAGGGATTTGTCACGCTTCCCGGTTGCTAAATTTTCTATGGATTATCCAATAATAATAATAACCCATAGTGAATAGAGCAACCGGGAAGCGTGATAAATCCCTGTGGTCAAGTCTTGACTGGTAGATATTAGGGATGTCACGGTTCAGCCTTTAGTCGGTTCGGTTCGGTTCAGGAAAATGAACCGAGGTTCTCGGTTTTTTTCGGTTCGGTTTGAGTTTGTGTTGTTTATTTCTATAAAAGAGTAAAATAATGGTAAGAATAACAAATCAACAAATAATTCTGTTTCTTTTTTTCTGCTTTGAAAGCATTTTTCTTCGAGATTTTATCAACATTCAACAAATTAAACAAACTAGAACACTTAGAAGACTTCTAAGACTCCACATGTCAAACAAACAGGTGCACGTTTACAATCAAGAAGTGAAACAACCCATTTCATTGGGTGAAATACATGTACGACAAATTTTTTTTTTTTTTTTTTTTTTTTTTACTGATACGACAAATTACCCAATCACAGTCTGTGTATCATACAAAATTGATAAACTACTGATTACAAGATATAACCAAAAAAAGAAAAAAAAAAGAACCGAACCGAAATCCGTAAAGTACGATCCGAATCGAATCGACCAAGCTTGAACTGCGGTTAACCGAATTTTCGGTTAACCGTGACAGCCCTGGTAGAAATACCATCATTGTACATCAGCGAAAGAAAAGAAAAGATCCGTGTCTTTGTTGATAAGAACACAAGGGATTGCATTGAGACATCGTTAAATTCATTTTGATGCACCGCTTCACATTTTAGAGGAAGAATTTAAACAAAATAAGCAGATTAGAACCTAAAAATGCAGTCATTTTAAGTTTGCACTAACGATTTTAAAATACATAATACTCTAATCTTATTTGAACCGCTTAGTATAGATGTAACAGTATTATAATTTAGTGGGATGATAGATACATCAATTTTTAAGTACCCATCATAAACTAGGAAAGGCACACTTGAATCATAATATTTACTACAGTGCTCATTTAAACACAGGGTTTATATCTATAGGTGGTTTTAGAAAGTTTTCCATTCTAGTTGACAGGTTTACTGAATGATATATCGACAAAAAAAGGGGGGGGGGGGTCCTTGCTGATGTCATAGGCGCTTGACGCCTGTGAGTCTGACTACCATAATGTCCTATTCTCTCTGTTACATTCTGGTGGAGATAAAAGGACCTGCACCAACCTCTCGTAAATGGGACTAGTCACATATTAAACTTATCGGCGAATTAAGGGTCTGTGCATCTTGAACTTAACTTTTGAATGGTGAGTGATGGGGTGTCGTATTCCTTGTGACAAGGCCTTTCACCAAAACTTTTTACCCTTTGACCTTGACTTATGAAAATTTTCACCCTTGACATAACTATTGGGTTGTCAAAAGTGTAGTGCTTTGCGACAAGACCTTTCAATGTTGCACTTAAAAAAAATGTTGACTTTGTAGCCTTGACCTTAAATTTTGAGCTATTTGTGTGAAAACACCAATTTTTCTGAATGTATTTTACAATTGCGGACCGCCAGAGAGTGCCGAAACATGTACATGATGTCTTGTTAAACCGAAAGCATTATTTCAGTGACAAGTTGGTCTTGTATACTGAAATCAAATCTTTAAAAGACTTGGTGTGGTTTCTGCAAATAAAAGGCAATATCGCTTCCGAGTCCCAAATCTCTCATATCTGATTGAGGCAAATACAATATAGCACAATTCCCTTGCAAATGACAAAATAACCCGAGAAAAGGCTTCGTCGAGCGATTTAGTTTCACAGCTAAGCGCTAACGTTTTCTTCTGAATATTGGATTGTTCTTCAAGTTGACCTCCCTCAATGATCATCATGTCAGATAACATTGCTGAATGGTGTTCTTTATGGGGTTTTCTCAGTAAACGGTAGTAAACATGACCTGATAAGTACCTGTAAGTAGGTCAGTGATATTTGAGTAGTATGTCGCGATGTTGCAGATGACAGAATGTGACAGAAAAAAAGGTGTATAGAGCTGGTTGAAAGGTTCATTAATATGTTTTCCTTATTATAAGCTTGTGCATGGTTTTGTACATGGTAGTGATGCAAATAAAGGAAGGAAAGAGGATGGTACGTCCTTTCCCCGAAACTCTAATTGCTCCAACGCTAAAACACTACCGATCTCTATCGCTTAACTCCCGGTCAGATTGACATCCCCCTTCGAATCTTTCCTGGATCCGCCAATGCTTTATACATCGATATTACTTTGACACCCACACCTCAGGATAAAATCTGTTTACGTCCAGTAATCTACTTTTTATTGTATTTGTTTACATTGATTAGAGGGTTTTCCCCATTGATTTAGTGTCCTATTGATCTAGCCGAGGTCAATTTCCACAATTTGCATCTAGCCGAGGTCAATTTCCACAATTTGTATCCTTGTTGTAAACTGCCAAAAAAGGAAAGAAGGAGGAGGGGGTACGTATTAAAAACATGATGCTTTCGTCATTAGCGACCGTTGCGGACATCCCCAAACGTTGATTCTGGTTTAAAATAATGCATATTTATGATTTTCATATTTGCCGAAAAAATTAACGACGAAAATAAAATATTGACATATCGAAACATGTAGGTGTCAGTACAAGAGCAAATGAGACCAAGACCCCCCCCCCCCTCCCTCTCTCTCTCTCTCTCTCTCTCACTCTTTGGTCATAGGATGTCCTGTCCTGACCTTTTATCGAGTTTGTGGCAAAATGCTAAAATCAATTAATTGGACCATTCGTGCTTTATATTATGTGAATGCCATACCAATTAGAGTAATCGTATCTACGTTTTTTGTTTTGATATCCTCGTCAGTATCAAGAAATCGATGTCCAACAAATTTTGATGTAGAGCGGATTTTTTTATTTATAAAACACCGAATGATCCGTCGGATTCCGTCCAAGAATCTTGACTCTGGACAGCAAGTTATGCCATAAGCATGATAAGGGACAATCAATAAATCTTGTCGTTCCGAGACAATTCTTTTTATCCTTCTGAATAAAACACAAAGCCTCTACCATGCATGTATGTCCATCTGTAAGTGTCCACCAAGAGCAGCGCATATATGTTGCATCAATCACTGATTTTTAAAAGTTTGATCATTTTACGAGCAAAAGCCATTTTCGAGAAAGATCGATCGCTCATGCATGAACTTTTCTCAAAAGTCAAGGAGATAAAAATAACATTTTCACACAGTATATCTGCTGTTTCATCCCTTTATAGTGTCAGATACTTGAACTACAGTCTTTTAATGCAATAATAGCAAAACTCCGTAAAGATGAGCAAATCCATGCATCCCTTAAAATTTAGATTTTACCAGACATTGCCTTCTACCATTCGATAGAAATTTTCTAATTGTCCAGCTTCTTCCGGGTTAAGTCAATTTAGTAAAGTGACAGGCAATGTAAGGTCAAACAATTCGGTCATCTGTCAGAGGCTTTCTTGGGAATAAAATGGTGTCCCATGATCCCTTGCTTCAAATCGCAGTGCAAAGCATCATGGCACAAGGCTAGTTCAGCATTTTTAAAAATTAGACAGAGGAGCCGATAGAATACATGGACGGATCTAGAGTTTTTATGGGACTGGGGTGGGAGAGGGGGGGGGGGGGGAGAGAATTCCAAACTGTCAGGGGATCCCACCTATGGTTTTGTATTAAAATATGCGTAAAAACGGGAAAATAAGCATGTTTCTTGACAACTCTCAGAGGGTTTCTGCCCCCACCCCCTTATGACTTTTTCTAGATCCACGCTTGGAATAGCTACAAGTCATGGACAAATTAAAGAAACTTATAATGTTATGATTGAATTTATTTTATATTTATCATTAAGCACACAATTTGTATTTTTGTGTTTGCAGGTTAATAGCCTTCGTCCTAACATTTAGTCTGGCTGACTTCAAACCGTCCGCAGCATGTACCATAGGTCACGTGACCATAAAAAACTACATTTTAGGCTACATTGTCATCATAGGAGCGTCTGTTTTCCTGGAGGGGATCATGTTCTTGATCAGTCTCCGGGGTAGTATACTGGAGGTACACCCCAGGGCAAGCATGCAATATCTACTGTACTTAAGATTAGGTAAGTTACCAGGGAATATACTAGTTGTTACAGAGCGAGTTCGACTAGCTATTTTTGAGAAGTTTAGCATCAGGCTCTTGAGGACTTCCAAAATTAAAATTTCCAGACATTTTTCAAGGAATGGATAATATACTATACTTTAAATACTGACTAAGATGAAATAAAATACGTAGTTTTGTCTTGGATAGTTACAGAGCAAGTTTGAGTTTTTTCATCATTGACCTGTTTTTAGAAGAGTTCAGCACCTTGACAACTTTAATTTTTATGGGTTTTTTTGGTGCAATATTTAGATGAAATTTAATGCAAAGCTTGGTCGTTGATAGTAAAATACCTGTAGCTTGTTTGAATATTCCATAGTTGACCTATGTCTGAAGAATTCGTTCCCCTTGGTGACAAACATTTCAACGCTTGAAGTGATAAAAAAAACCTCCTATTTCTGGCCATCAAACATTCAATGCATTGATTAAAAAAGACCATGAGAACTTTGTAATCTTAAATGTTTATGTCGTTTATTTCTTTCTGTAGTGTTCTTTCTGTTCGATCTATCGTGGCAAGTCATTGGTGTAGTATGGTTGGCACTCCATTACAGCGAATGCGAGGCAGACGTTCCCAAAAAAGTTGTCATAGGTAAGATCGACGTTGACACGAGAAACTGTTCTAGCTACTGTTTAGCACAACCGGATCTTAAAGTCTTATTTCAGTCAAGGTATTAGGGGTATAATAACAATATCGTTGATAAGCTAGAAATTATGTTCTTCCATATCTTACATATTTTTAGATATTTGATATTTTTTTTAATGTTTAATTAACTCACCGCGAAAATGTATGGTCCCGAACATTGCCGAAGTCGTGCGTCTTCGGCAAACTTCGTGGTATTTGATTTTTCTTTTATCAAAACAACCGGAAGTAGAGTATTATACCCCTAATTCCTTAACACATGCAGCCTAACACAATTAACTAGAAGATAACATGTTTCTAAGTAAGACAACAGAAACCTATGTAGGCCTATATCGCCTACATGGCGTTTCACAAAATGTAATAACAAAATGAGGAGTGTTTTCAAAACCGCCAACTTGAGGATGATATCGGACTTGGTCTCAGGACATTTTATTGTGTCGTTGCAAAGAGACGTTGAGACTGGTATTAAAAGAGCACTTGATGACTGTTTTCGAAAAAAAATATCATAAACGTATTAACCTGAAGGTATGTTATGACTTTAATTCAGGTAAAGCCTTTGGCTCAGGTGAGCTAAATGTGTTTTAGTGTTCAATGTTCCAGTACCAGCTTCAAATAGAATACTAGAAAGGTTTTTTGTTGCGGTTGCAACAAGAGTGTCTTCCTCCTATACAATTTTTGGTTTGGAAATATGAAGGACGTCACATTACATGTATTTATATTATATATTTAAGTTTTCAAATAGCAGTAACATTAAATTTTCAAACCGATAATTGTTGGTGAGCAACCATTTGATTTTTGGGGGGGGGGGGAATTCTATTGCCAGCCGGTAAAATTTTTTCAGCAATTTTCTGAGCAGGCCATTTTTTTCAGCCATTACTAGAGTCGGAGAAAAATTTTCGCCGGTTCTTCGGGCCGGATTTAAACAAATTGTCAAATGTTGTGAATGTCTGTGTAAGTTAAACTCCCCGCTGTTACAGAGTATGAGTTAATAACCGTTCCTTCAGATGTCTCTTTGCAATTAGCGAATTTCAGACAGATTGTATGATGTTTAAATAGAACCTTTTCTAGATTTTTGTGCCTATGCGTATTAGGTCTCTGGTAGATACAGCTATGTGAACAGTTTGTATTTATATTAATTAATTTTTTGACTTTAAATTGTCTGGCACAAAGGGCCAGCAAAAATTTCCATATCATGCAATGTATCCTTACTTTTGCATGGTCCGGGAAAAAAAAATTGCCGGCCCTTTGGGCCGGAATATTTTTTTCAGCATTTTTCAGAGCCGGGATTTTTTTTTTTTTTGCAAATTCTTCCTGCCCCCTTCCCCCATAAAAAAGGCGAGCTCGTAGCTGTAGAACCAATTTTCTTGAGAAGAGAAATGGTAATAACAAGTTACGTTCAATATATATATATATAAATACCATGAGGTTCTCGCTGTGCAGGTTCAAATTTGGACCCCCCCCCCCCTTCCCTTTTTTTCAAAGTTTATTTTGAATTTCCATCATGGCGACATCGTTCAATATAAACAGAACTGTTTTCGAAAAACGAGGGGAGGGAAGAATGTTGGAGAAATTGTTCATCAATTTGTAAATAAACCAACCGAAAATTATGTTGGAACGTTTGCTAGAATTAGAAATTAAACTTGATGTTCAAAATATAGTTATTGAAGTTTAGAAATAGGTTTGTAGGTTAGAAATCGGAATCAAACTACCACTTTTTGTGTGTAAATTCTGGTTTGTAGCTGATCTCTTCTAAATTAATCAACTGTTTTAAAATCAAATTGTGTATATCGAAATGTATTTATGAAATGCATATTCATCATTGCCGTGAAATCGGAATTTGAAAATCTCAACACTGCTTTTCTCGAGTCGAACTCGGACTACCAATTTTAGTGTGCGCCCGATCTGTTGGCGTGAAGGTGTATCGAAATACCCAACTCAAAATTTCGATGCTCATATCTTTTCAACAGTAAGAGATAGGAAAAATCAGAAAGACTAAATAAGACAGATATATGGATAAAAAATAATAATATTGAAATTTTTAGGAAACTTCATAAGCTTAATTTTTGTTTACTATTATAAGCAAAAAAGTATCTTCCTCCTATGAACTTCTGAATTTGGAAATATGAAGGACGGTGAAGGACGTCATCGTAATAAATCGTTACAGTGTGCATCTAGCATTTCATATCTTGCATGGCTGTCGACTTTCAAAAAGAATGGAAATTGTAGATAGCAAAATACGATATATTTAAGCTTACAAATAGCAAAACATGAAATTTTCGGTCCTTTTGAGTAATTCGACGCTCCCGTCAAATATTTGAATCTACTAAAAAACATGATAAAAAAAATAACAGAGACCAAAAATAAAAAAGACCAATCTAGCTTTTACTCCAAACGTAACGTTGGAGAACTTTCATTGTCCTAGCTTACAGGGTTCTTGAGAAATCGCTGATCCAATTTTCCACGGTTACGAAAACAATAGGTCTTCCGACGGAAGTCGGAAGACCTAATAAGAATTTTTCAGAAAGTACATTTTTGATGTATTTGACTTCATAAATCATTTCTTAGAGTTATGTATCTATAGTATTGTATACAGGTAAATGCCAGACGTCAACGGCCGCCAATAAAACTGCGAATTGTCGTTTTATTGCTGGATGTTGGCGATGTTCTATAGTCCACATATACCTGTTTTAGTTAGTCCCTTTCCAGTTAGTCTGGCGCATGCCTGACCCACTTTCCGCTACGGTAGCATGAAAAAATCCCCGGCGTTAAGTGGTTCAGGCATATGGTGGACTTCTTTTCAGTCTACATCACAGAGACGTCTCCTTCCCTAAGCTCCAATTTGCTCAAATAAAGATTCTATTTCCTATATCTAAATGTGTCCTGTCAGACACGATTTTCCCTGAAGCTCATCAAAAAGCCTTTCATTGACATCCCTAGGTGCGCAGATTTGTAACTGGAGTTTGATGTTGGCCATTACTATCAATATCTGGTGCGTGTTCGATTCGGCGGGAAAGAAGTGGGTCAAGATGAAACGTTTCCAGGAAAGCCTTAAGGGCAAGCAACACCGGAAACGGCAAAGTGGAAGACGGAACTGGAGACAAAGGTACGGGACATTCCTCCTGTAATGATTTAATTCGGGAATTATTCAAGCGTTAACTATATATTTTTTTTCTACCTTTACGGCTTTCTTTTACATGAAAGGGCCAAAATTACCAAGATTCATTCTTTGACCCTATCATAGATTGTCAAAAAAGTTCAAGAAAACAGCTATTGAAAATTGGACTTAGTCCTTTATTTACGTTATTATACAGTCCTTTGTCTATATTAAATTGTATTTTCAAGAAAAAGCTCAGAGGAAAAATCTATTGGACAGCCTATTTAAGTTCTCGAAACTTATATCTTTTCTCTCAAATCTTTCGTATCAAAATCGTGTGTTGAAGATCAAGTTTTAGGCGTTAAAGTGTTTTCTTCCCCATCTATATTTTATTAATATTCGTTGTCATTAAACTGTTTTCCTATTTTTCCTGTTGAATGATACTTAAGTCATTTCGTACTTAAAAAACAATAGCAGATCGATTCATTTTCCGCTCTGTTCGTGAAAGGAGTTTTCTTGATGCTTTTTGCGCGCATCTATCATTAAAACATAAAACATATTCCAACGTATATATGCATTATTCAGAGAACAATACAGTATACCGGTATATCATTCGTTAGTTTGAGAACAGCCCTGAGGGTTTTCTCCGTTTTGAAATAAAATGGTACTTATAAATATTTAAAGATAACTCCAATGGTTACTTTCCGTTTAGCGTTAATATCTCCTAAAACTGTCGATTTTTAAACTAAAGAATATATGAAGTGTATATAGATCCTGTACAATGATATAAGTGTGTGTAACATGTGCTTTGTCAGTTACGTATCTTTCCAACTACAAGAAGTAGGTAATGAGTTATTTGTTGATTCTAATCATTTTACCATATGGTCAGCCGATGTTCGCATAACCGATTTCTTCAGCATATATTACGCTGATAGGGAGCAACAATGGAACACCTGAAGGCGAAAGTTACGTTATATATATATTTAGCGATAGTATTGTCCTGTGTATGTCTGTCTGTACGTCCGTCTTTCTGGCATCACACTTGGCTATATGATTAACTTATTTCTGATGTACAAAATTTACTTCGATCAAACCTACAACGCGAAGAGAACGAATTCACGAAGAGGGTCAAAGGCCGACATGCAGACGACGAGTTCTAGTTTTTAGTTCAGATGACATCGTTTACGTTACGATCACCGGACCCCCGCCCTGCCCCCTAAAAATTCAAACAAATATGCTACCTTTTCCTAATTTCACGTCTAGATTAATTTCGAGTAATCATTAATTGCCACTGTACATGTTTAAGTGCATATCTGTTGTTTTGAAATGGATATTGCATTGTTTGAAGATACACAAAGTCGAAATAGTAGTTCAATGTGTATACAACTTGTCTCTTTGGTTTGATTTTACTTTGTGCATGTTTAAGTTTGGTATACTTCATCAGCATGAGCGTATATATTTCTGAGGAATCAAATACTCAGCCATAATATAGATTTTTATGCCCCCGGAATCAAAGATTCGGGGGCATATAGTTTTTGGCCTGTCCGTCTGTTTGTCTGTTTATCTGTTTGTCTGTTTGTCTGTTTGTCTGTTTATCTGTTTGTCTGTTTGTCTGTTTGTCTGTTTGTCCGAAAAACTTTAACATTGGACATAACTTTTGAATGGGAAGTGATAGGGCTTTCATATTTCACATGTGTATTCCTTGTGACAAGACCTTTCCATTGATACCAAAATTTTTGACCTCGTGACCTTGACCTTGACCTTTGACCTACTTTTCAAAAACTTTAACATTGGGCATAACTTTTGAATGGTAAATGATAGGGCTTTCATATTTCACATGTGTATTCCTTGTGACAAGACCTTTCCATTGATACCAAAATTTTTGACCTCGTGACCTTGACCTTGACCTTTGACCTACTTTTCAAAAAACTTTAACATTGGGCATAACTTTTGATTGGTAAGTGATAGGGCTTTCATATTTCACATGTGTATTCCTTGTGACAAGACCTTTCCATTGATACCAAAATTTTTGACCTCGTGACCTTGACCTTGACCTTTGACCTACTTTTCAAAAACTTTAACATTGGGCATAACTTTTGAATGGTAAGTGATAGGGCTTTCATATTTCACATGTGTATTCCTTGTGACAAGACCTTTCCATTGATACCAAAATTTTTGACCTCGTGACCTTGACCTTGACCTTTGACCTACTTTTAAAAAAACTTTAACATTGGGCATAACTTTTGAATGGTAAATGATAGGGCTTTCATATTTCACATGTGTATTCCTTGTGACAAGACCTTTCCATTGATACCAAAATTTTTGACCTTGTGACCTTGACCTTGACTTTGACCTACTTTTCAAAAACCTTTAACATTGGGCATAACTTTTGAATGGGAAGTGATAGGGCTTTCATATTTCACATGTGTATTCCTTGTGACAAGACCTTTCCATTGATACCAAAATTTTTGACTTCGTGACCTTGACCTTGACCTTTGACCTATTTTTCAAAAACTTTAACATTGGGCATACCTTTTGAATGGTAAGTGATAGGGCTTTCATATTTCATATGTGTATTCCTTGTGACAAGACCTTTCCATTGATACCAAAATTTTTGACCTCGTGACCTTGACCTTTGACCTACTTTTCAAAAACTTTAACTTTGGGCATAACTTTTGAATGGTAAGTGATAGGGCTTTCATATTTCACATGTGTATTCCTTGTGACAAGACCTTTCCATTGATACCAAAATTTTTGACCTTGTGACCTTGACCTTTGACCTTTTAACCCAGTGACCTCACATACATGTACTTAACAGAAAATAGTGTTCATACTAACAAAGATGCCACCGGGGGCATTCGTGTTTCACAAACACAGGCTTTATTTTTCCAAGGAGCTCGACGTCAACGCCAATTTCTATAACATGCAACATTCAAGCACTTCGATGTCGTTGACAATCTGTATATGAGTCGACTTAAATCGATCCGCAACGACTCCATCGACCGTACGTCAGTATAAACCGCACCTTTGTTTTCCATTCCTGTAAAGACTACGCATATCGTCAGCACAAGACTTGACACAAAAGGGACGCCAACCATTATCAGCATGATTTTGTACCTTCCAGTTATAACTTCAGTACAATACGCATCCTTTGTGTACGTGAAAGGTCTTATATGTGTATTGCCCGCATCCATGTTGATGGTCAGACCTTCAAAGACCATGACGTAACCCCATATAACTTTGGACCGACGACGAACATGTTATAACCCTTATTTATTTACGACCATGACGTAATCAGCATATACTACGCGAACCTCTCTTCAACCAAATGATAAGACTATCGATGGTGTTTGGCGTCGAGCTTCTGGGTTGTGATCCAATGCCACAATTGGTATGACTGTTTGTATGATTGTACATGTACCACGAATTTTAAGAGCCTCCTTTTAAAATAGCAGAACACCAGTTTTGTTAGAGGGCTCAAACATTACCTTAAAAATAAAGCAAAAGAAGCATGACTTTAGTTGCATGGTCTTAATATCATTTGTTCTTTATTTCGTGATTTCTGTTTCTTTTAGGAGTAGCCTTGTGCGATTAATTGCAACCTACAAGAGCTTTAGGAGGTATTTTTGCACCATGGATTTCTTATTTGTTTCGTATTTTCTTTTTGAATGTTTACTAACTCAAACTGACACTGTGTCTATGTCTGTGTGCACTCAGCTTGTAATTGTGAATATATACGCTTATATTCGTTGAATGTGAATTCCATTTCCCTTCAAGCTAGACATTGTCAGTATTAATACATTAATTATATATATATTAATAACATATTTGTCTTACAGCAAATTAAGATTGGTCTCCTGTCGGGAAGACCGAAGTTAACCGATTTCCTTTTTCATTCCTCTCTTATGTCTGTCTGTTCGTCTGTCTGTCAAAGGACAAAAATCCGTTTCTGCACCATATTAGTTCAAGTATCGAATTATTATGACCTAAGAGGAATCCCATAGCTATCGCTTTTTGTCCCTTCAAATGATTTTACTGCCTTAGGACCCATACATGTGTATTGTTTGTCACGTTTATAAGACGCTAGGTTTCTAATGAAATTGAAGAATTTGTTGACGTACATGTAGTTTCCTTGCAAAAATAACCACTTTTTGTGCATGTGAAGGGGAGAGGGGACTTTCGATGGCCATGAATGATATATCTGCCATTTTTCAGAATAAGAAATAGTACGGCGATCGTAAAGTCAATTGTCAATGAAGCTTATTCTTAGACTATTTTCTTTCCCTTACACCTCCACACAGAAAAGCAAGACATTCGTTCTCGTGATTGTTATTAATAATGGACTACGTCATTGGATCATTATATTTTATAGATATTAACAAAAATTAACAAAGGTGGAGGGATTTAGATAGACACTATGATGCTTATGGTAGTGCAATTACACTCCCGTCTATCGACAGCCCTATGGCTTTATGGTGTTGTCCTTCTGGTTGTCCGTCTGTCTCAATCCTTATAGACGGGATACAAATTGTCTTCTCTTTGATCTTCAAAATCATAGTTGCTAGAGACAGAGAGACCTACTGATTTTAAAGGTCACAATGGTGAAGGCAGTGGCGGATCCAGCGCCCCCTTTGCCGGGGGGGGGGTCAAGGGGCGAATTTTGCCGATTTTTACTGAAAATGGGCAAAAATATACCTGTTTTTTGAAAATTTGGGGTCAGTGCCGGGGGGGGGGGGCGGGCGCCCCCTCCGCACCCCCCTGAATCCGCCACTGGAAGGAATTCAAGTGACCAGAAAGTATTGATATGAAGTTCTAGGTGCAAGTTTTAAAGTTCAAGTTCTGAAGTTCTTGGTTCAAGTTTTAAAGTTCAAGTTAAAGCTCTGAAGTTCTTGGTTCAAGTTTTGAAGTTAAGGTCCAGTTTTGAAGTTCAAGTTCAAATTTTGAAGTTCAAGTTCAAGTTTTGAAGTTCTTGGTTCAAGTTTTGAAGTTAAGGTTTAGTTTTGAAGTTCAAGTTCAAGTTTTGAAATTCAATTTAAGTTTTGAAGTTCTAGATTCAAGGTTTGAAGTTCTAGTTTCAAGTTTTGAAGTTCTAGGTTCAAGTTTTGAAGTTCAAGTTCAAGTTTTGAAGTTCTAGGTTAAAGTTTTCAAGTTCAAGTTTTGAAGTTCTAGATTCAAGGTCTCAGCTCTGAACTACTACTTCAGGAGCGTACATTCTGCCGTTTGTGGTGCACTTGCCCAATTTAAGTTTTTTATTTCTTTTAGGATCAAAATATCTCGTTTTATAAGTTGACATGTATCTACTGTAAAATAAAATGGAAGATTAAGATTTTGTACAAGATTTGTTTGAAAATATGACTTATATTCGAATTTCTAGACTTAAAACCTTCACTGTCACTTGTTTATCAACTCTATCAGATTTGTTTGAAAATACGACTTACAATTATAAAAGAAACCCTTCACTGTCACCTGTTTTTCAGCTCTTTCTTTAGGATTATTAATTTCGTACTGTTACAATCATCAAGTTACACGAAATGGCTACAATATTTACAAGAAAAAGGTGTGATCTATCATTGATTGGTCGGTCTGATGGAAAATACAGCAGATGTCATCTTTTATTTTGCAGGAAAGCTATTAGAGCTTACGAAGAAAGTTGGGATAGAAGATTTAATCTCCTGTGTTGTTGCATAGATACCAATCGTAACAGGGTAAGATCAATGCTGAATCCTTGCTTAGTGATCAAATAAACATTATCGAATTATTACGGTGACTGCCTTCCGTAGAAGTCCGTATTTTTTACCATTCCAGTGCAAAAAAAAAAAAAAAAAAATCGACGAATGAGTACCGTTATGTCATTGTGAGGAATATATGTAACACCCTCGTTGTGGACCGGTTTAATTTCAGTTCAAATACCCATAATTTAATTTAGATTACGTGAAGTCCCACTAAAATTACGCTCTTTGTTCGTCTGTCAGTCTGTTCTCATAATGCCAGAAAAAAGTAAATTTAAGGATTGCAATTTTTATTTCTGTTGCTGTGTAAAGTTTTGCATCCAGCTGGGGTTGGGAACCAAACCACAGACCAGATACACAAAGCCTGCTAATTTTTGCTGTTAATTTGAAAAAAAGGCTGAATTTCTGTTTAATATATGAATAAATAAATAAACGTTAGAATTATTTTTCTGTAAATTCCGTTTTGAACATTGCATAGACATGCGTAACCCCGTATATTCTGTTCTGAATTTATTCCCCACCTTGTTCACCAAAAGCTTATCGCAATCAGCTTTGCTTGGAAAACAAACGCAAATATCCCCAAAACACTGGCTCTGCACAGTAATTGTTAATTAGACGGTGGTTAGATCGGAGTAGTAAAACATTCAAATATTCTGTGTGCCTTTGAGAGATGATTGATTGTGTGGGGAATCGGGCGTTTTATATGTATTGAAAATTCTATTTATTCAGATTCCCGTAAATCAATACGTTGTAAAGTATGGGATGCATAAACTATTTGCAACACCAAACTTGCTAGAATTTCTATAGAACCTGGTTTAATACTTCGGTGCTTCATCGATGAATGCATTTGGCAATCTGCTAAATAGCTATTGGTTTTGTGCAATGTAGAATACGAGTCAAAGCGTTGTATCTTCAACCTGAAATTACACAAAAATTTCCAAAATACTGGAAGTTACCGGACTTTTTCACCTTACCCCACCCACAATTAAGTTGGTTTTCTTTATGTTTTCATTTAGGTCATATCCAAACTGGAACCGCTCATTTCTAATGTATGGTTGCAATAACAAATAATCAATACAGATAATTTGATGTATTTTGGATTTAGGTACAAGTATGTACCATTGCGTGATTTTAATTATCTGAAACATGTTTTTTTTTTAGGTTCACGAAAATTGGTTAGAATATTGTAGTGATAGAAGTGATCGATTTTTTGGTCTCAGTCGGAGTTCATCCCCCTTAATCAGAGGCCTGACAATGGTTTAAAAAAGCCATATTGAGTGATGGGGCTTTTATATTTCATATACATGTATGTATTCCATTTGACAAGACTTTTGTACTTGTACCTAAAGTTTTTACCCTATGACCTTGACATTGGAGTTTGACATCCTTTGGAAAAAAAAAACTAAACTTAAAAATTCGACAAGAAAATGTCATCGTTAGTGTTCTTCGAGTGATAAAATTCTTACATAGTTTGTTCCTGTTATACTATCTACCCATCATAGGCAAGTTCTTTTAATTTGTCAAACTCCTTTACGACTAGAAGTAAGTAATAGTAATATATCATGATGTCAATGAAAGGCTTAAATAATTTTGATATCAATATTTTGAATTTAATTAAACGTTTATTTTGAATATGTTCTTGTCAAGTAAAGTATTTTGGGTATGGCCAGTCATTTACTGTTGCACATGTATCACTACTTTTAAATGACAGAACTAAATCAAAGATGTAAACCCCACAGTCCTTAAAGATTGTAAATACAGTAGATGGATCGAGAATTTGATTTTAAATAATTAAAAATCAGACTTAATAAGGATGTAAAACCAGAAATCGCACTGTAGGCTTCTTTCCTGAAATGGAGGAAGAAAGATAAAGAGATTGTACTTCGGTATTAACCTCTGTTTGATATAAACTCTCTGAAAATCTTGTTACTGTTTATAGATTGTAAATGTAACTATTACCATGGTAACAATGATAAACATTTATGTTGAATGTAAAGTATTTTCAGTTTGAGCGTGGATTGTCTCGGTATTTACCTTACTTAAATATTAAGGCATAAGGGGTATAATACTCTACTTCCGGTTGTTTTGTAACAGAAAAAGTAAATACCACGAAGTTGGGCGAAGACGCACGACTTCGGCAATGTTCTGGACATACATTTTCAGGGCGATTTGATTGAAACATTAAAAGAATCAAATATGAAAAATTATGTACGTATAGAAGAACATAATTTCTAGCTTTTCGACGATATTTTTACACCTCTAATACCTTAAGAGAAACTTCCATCAGACTTGCAGATATGAAGCTCGCACCCCTTGAGGGTCAAGGTCACTTTTTATGGTCAAGGTCAAATACTTGGTGTCAAATCTGCGACTGGTGACATACGTGTATTTGAATAGTTTCGTTATACATGTACTAATATGGGAAAACAGTATCATGAAAATGTCGTGCTTTGTAAATCATTATTTACGGCAAAAAATAAAAATCAGACTTGAAAAATGGAGTCTAGAGGAGATTTCCCCAGGTGTGTTTCCTTAATGCATTTTTAAACCTATAAAAACTGCAGTCCGTCAAACGTTACGGAAATCATTTAGCAAATATATTTCCCATCGGAATACGGCTATTGATTCCACCGACGGGTTTTATCTTTAAACTAGCAGAAGTTTGATTGTTTAATGTAAATGGAGGAACCTTGCTTGATAAGGATCGTTGACGGAATTGCGGTGCGATTTTTGTATAAAGTAGATACGATTGTGTATATTTTACTTTCCACTAATCGATTACATAGAATGGTGTACTCGTGGGGACATCAGAATTATTAATCATATTACTTATCAACTCTCCGTATCACTGTTTCAGACTGTCCTTTAGGCATCTATAGATAAAAAAATTGGACACGAAGTCTAAATAATTTATTGATGATATTGCATACGAAAACAAGGCTTGACCGCGCTTGCATCTGAGGACAATGTAGAAAAAAGCTTTGGTCCTTTTTTTCACTCGTGTACTGATAAAGGCATCTTGAATATAAAGGGCGTTCATGGATATTATAGCTCCGTCCGTCTCGATAAGAACGGGGAAATGACCTGCATGTATGATTGAAAATGGTTACGAGTATGATGTAGGAAACATTTTATATGCTAATCGGTAGAATTTCTCAATATCCTGCCCGTGGCAACGTTCTTTTATTAAGATTTATGACTTTGGTGTAATACTGAAAGGCTTCCTGAATCTTGTTCACCACAAGTAATTTGTTTTTGGATTTCGCCGTGACAGTTATCCGTGGCATAGATCTGACAACGGAGATCCCCGTGGAATAACTGTAATGCAATCTTCTCCTGAAAAATCCCATTGAAATAAATCGTTCTCTGTACGATTCTTATTATATATGTACATTTCATGTAGAGTTTGAAAATTACCAGTTTCTGTCCCATTTTAGCTCACCTAACCAAAATTGGGTAGCAAGCGTGTTGGTCTTTGTCCGTTGTCCGTCCGTTGTGGCGTTGTCTGGCGTACCATTGCTCCTTTAACATTTTGATGTTTTTGGTAGCAATTTTGTGTTATTCTATTACACCTAACTGGAAGTCTCTTCCCTCAATCACATACTATATAATTTCAACGTTACATCATACATGTACCTACTGAAGAGTATATTGATAAATGGTTTATATTTGGCATATAGGAAAAATGAAAAGTGTAAGCATGCACCAAAATTCTTACTGATTTCTTTTTTCAGAATTCTATTGCGGAAATCGCAAAATTATTTACGGAGTTTTTCCGTGACCTTGATGTCGTACCCTCTGACGTCATCGCCGGCTTGGTGTTGCTAAGGAGATATCAGAGTATTCGAATGAGGCATTTCGTTTCACAGGTAATTGTAATGGCTTTTCTTACATTGTTTTTGATTGGTTCTCACTTGTGCAAGTTCGTATAAAGTTGAATTGTTTGTTTTCCGGATAATCTACATTGTAAACTACCTTGTAAGTATAGTTTAGCTCACATGACTCAAGGTTGATAGTAAGATTTTAGTGTAACCACCCGACGATAGTCCATCACGATCGGAAAACTTAGTCATTTTCGATATCTTCTTCGCATTCGATGTTTGGAATGTAACTATCTTTCTTGAAGTTAGAGAGAGATTTGGCCAGATAAATATTAGATGAAAGTCGTGATTGGCTGACGCAGTTTGATATTTCCTCCACAAGAGGAAATTCGAACAAACAAGTCGTACAGGAAGCCATTATCCGAAAATTCTATAACTAAAACAATTTCCACCTCATTTTCAGCGCGGACTCTACAAATTGTTTTCTATGAAATGCCTTCATATTAATGCATTTGTCGGTTAATGTTGTAGAGACGGCCTAATATTGTATCTAGGCTGAAACACGTCATGTAAAATTGCCTGTCATACAGCTAAATTACTTTCGTAAATACACAGAATACAAATTACTGAGAATTAAAGATAAGCCAACGACAAGGTAACCTACAAGCTCTTGTCTTCCAATCCGGAAGACATACATATACGGTTTTTCAAACTGCTTCATTAAGCACAAGAATATGATATTTCATTAACTGACATGATTTTGGGCCTTTCAATCAGTCCATAGCGATGTCTTATATAAGGCCTCCGCATTAGGGGATCTAGAAGTTTTCTGGCGATAAGGAGATGATGGCCTTGATACAGATTCTTCGACCTCTGAGTTCTGCGCGATACAATTTCCAACGTGGCACATCCAACCGGCTACCTTTAGTTTCCTCCCATTGAAAAATGTTATAAACATACCCAGAAACTAGTTCGAAGCTCTAACCTTCTTCGTTTTTTTAGAAAAAGGACAAACTTAAAATGTACATGTACCATGTTGTTAGAATATGTAACTTTTTGTCACAGGGCCTTTCAGACATAGTGAAATTGTGCTTGAGAGAAAAGAAAGAAAGACCCTGTGTCGTTTGTCACAGACAAAGACAGAGTGTGCAGCGAAAGCGCGTGAATATTTTAAAAATCCAATTCGTCTGTACGTCTGTCCGTTAGTCACAAAAAAACTTTCATCTTTGGCATTTCTTTCAAGGGCATTCATATTTCACATGCATATTAATTATAACAAGACCTGATCTACCGAAGCCGAAAATGTTGACCTTGTAACATTGACCTTGGAGTTTGACTTACTTTAAACACCAAATCGCGGGGAACCATGATTCTCTTGAATTTACTTGTTCTTACATGACGATGAATTGTTAAATGCCATGAATTTCAGGGTAGTAATGACATATACGAGTATCTGAGTGGCGTACCAATCACACCAAAGACCGAGTTTCTTCAACTTGGTCAACCAGACGTATTGGAGGAGTTCAAAAAGGTCAACTATTACATGAGATACGCCATGGCGGCGTATGGTTGGCCTGGTTACATGATGATACATACCAGTACGGGACTCTGTAAAATAGCACCCGGTCTGAGGTAAGTATTCATCATCATCATCATCATCATCGCCGCCACCACCACCACCACCATCATCATTACTACCACCACCACCACCATCATCATCATCATCCGTATGCGTATTAATTCGTATAGTACGCATTTAAAAAGTTGACATACATGTTTGTATACTTTTTTTGGATCTATAGAGAAAAAAAGGTTCAGAGATGGCCCTAGGATTCGTCAAAATGCACATATAATATTTTGCGTAATTCGTGTTCGGATTTTCCAAAGACCCCCAATCAATAGCAGTTGTGTTGGAGTAATATGTTTTAATTTTATTCTGACTTTCTATGGCCAAACTTTGATTGAATCCTTTATAAGATTTTCTTACTTGAAGTAGCAAATCTTCTCACCTTTGGTAGTGAAATAAAAATCATGACGGTTTTTTAAGCTATTTGTATCAACTTGAGAATTGAATAATGTTTGTAACCTCCACTGGAGAGAGCATACGTAATGCGCAGCGTGAAAATCGAGATAGTACTATTTTTTCCCTATTCATTTCCACATGCAATATTGTACCATGCTGTGACCGGACAAATCTTGAAACCTTACTCCTAAGTCATCTACAAATATATTATTCGTTAATTGTGATTGATTCTCCATTTTTTCTGAACTACATGGAGCGCGGTTACCAATTATGGTCACACGGGGGAACTATACATTGTTACGATTGTGCTTGGATTTAATCCATATAAGATAGTTTTTCCAGCTGGGTTCACCAACATAGCTTGTGAATTAATGGAAATCCAGTCTCGTCCCATAACATATGGGGGAAATTAAAGAGAGGGGGTCCCCAAATGATTCAGTTTACCATACATGTATAAATTAATTAATCCCCCCTGATTGATTGGTTATTGAGATGTACAATTAATCAATAAGATTCTATTTTTACGTCACATTCTTAGACTTCTTTTAATACAGATATAAAGGAAATGTTTTCTAGCCTGCTTCCATGGCAACGCCCGAAGCAAGGCAAAAAGTATAAATATGAAAACGAAGAAAATGATTGATGAAAAAGCTGAATGTGATCCCGGTCATATAGCTATTCTGAAGGCTTTTGAAACAAGATTTATTTACATTTGAAAGGTGCAAAACAATGCAATGTCTTCATTCTGATGTCAATCGTAGCAAAACAAAATACATCCCCCAAAGAAAACAAATAAACAACCCCCCCCCCCTCCCCATGAAAATACCCCGCCCCAAAACCGGATTGATGCGAAATTATGTGGTTATCTGGATTACCTGTGTACACCCCATGTCTGAAGAATCCATAATAATAAATGAAGTGGCGATAATATGTGCCCGGCGATAATATGTACCCGACCAGTACCTTCCCATATTCAGGATATTTGGATTATTTGTTAGACAATCAACGTCGGTTGCTTTACAAAAGTTCAAACTATACTGGTATGCAGGATTGGAAAAATCTAAAGGCATATGCTGAATTCATACCTACCAAATAATTATGCTTCATTTGCATGGTGTCAATTCATTAATGAACTGGAAAATATTATTTTGTAATATCCAAATGAGATGGAAAATATTATTTTGTGATGTCCAAATGAGACAAGTATTATTTTTTTCTTTTGAAGGTGTTGTTGCTGTCAAAAGGGGGAGCTACCAGGTGTAGTGGGAGATAACTGTTGTTCGTGTAATCTGGTGGGATTACTGAGGATAAGCGGCTTAACAGAGCAGGATCTCATTTATGCTACATATCATGTAGATGTAAGTAATAAACAATATGGATTATGATCTTTATTACATGTAATTGTACAGAAGCTAGAATCTCTTCCTCATTTTATTGCGTATAAAGATCTGATAATACGCAAGATCGTAAATACAGTGTGTCCGTCCCGATTAGCATTTAGTCATCCACTCAACATCGTCGGAAACCCACGGCATCTTCTCCGTTTTACTACGTATGATCGTAGGGCAATAGGCTGTGATTTTCCGACGATGCCCACCCAAACCTATTGTTCAAAACTTGGGAGAAAGGTGCTCAAGTTTTGAACAATATGGTTTGAGGGGGTGACTAAATGCTAATCGGGACGGACAAGATGTATTTACGAACAAGGTTTCTTCTCCATCCAATTCATCCTACTGGCTTTCGGTCACAGGTACCTCAAGATCTATTTAAAAAATATTGAACTCATTTCATTTCATAGAATTTGAAATACAAAAAACAATGATAATGATACTAGTATATTTAATTGAAATCGTTGAATAATGAATGTTGAAGCATGAGGAATAACAATCATAGAGGGGTGGACAGGGTGAAAAAAAGGGAGGGGGGGAGGAAGGAGGGTGGGAGGACGGAGGAGGGAGGGAAGGGGGCGGGAGGGGGAAGAAGGTGGGCGGGAGGGGGAGGTTAGGGTAGGGTGAAAAGGAGGGGGGGAGAGGTTCCCACTTGTCCCCCCATCATAAGTTTCATTCAACTATGGGATAATATTGGTTGAAAATTAATTGATAATCAAAAGTATACTTTCACTTTCTTTATAAGATAACTCATTGAAAGGATTTTTCACATAAATTGACATAGAAATAACTGAACTTTAATTAACATAATTGTTGATTTATTTTGTTGAAATTATTTTTGTTTACAAATAGGTAGGGGAAACTCCATTCTATGTGGCTGTAGATCATAAATACAGAAAGGTTGTAATCTGTGTCCGAGGTACTACATCTCTACAGGTAAATTTTATATAACTCTCTATTAATTTTGATTTTAATTATTTTATTGCATTAATTTGCCTAATTTTTGTAACAGATACATTCTGTCTGACAAATGTGTCGACCTAACTTGCAGAATACATTTGTATGCAATTTCAACCTAAGATGGTGAGACTTCTAAGATATGAAATATGGTAGAGACAGAAATTTTAAAGTGTATCTTAAGCATCAGCTGAATAAGAGGACAAAGCAATGTATTTCCAATGTCAAAGGACACCTTCTAGAATGGCATTGATGGGTTTTCATTGTACTGTTTGCATTCATCGTCAGTGTTTTGGGACATGCCTATCTTTACCCAGTGTCAATTTTCAGGTCAAAAAGTGTAATTTTTTTTAAAACTATCGACTGTAAAGCAACTAATTTTTATCGAAGAATTTTAAAGATTTTGAATGATTTTAGGATGTGTTGACAGATCTGAAGGCTGATGCTGAGGTGCTGCCCCTTGATCCACCAAGAGAAGGCTGGTTAGGTCACCAGGTAGGAAATACTATATCAACATGTTTTGCACTCAATTTTTCAGCTGATGAGATGAGAGCATGACTGTTTCAAGTTATCTTCTCAGAAAGTTGTAAATATATGTGCAATATCCTCTAGTGCTTCCAGAGATGAGCTGCATGCATCTTCCAGAGCTGCTCTTCTAGAGCTACATTCATAGCAAAGAGCTGCTCTTTCAAAGTTGCATACATCTTCAAGAACTGCTTTAATTTCTTTAGCTGCATGCATCTTCCTGAGCTGCATGCATCTTCCTGGGCTGCATGCATCTTCCTGAGCTGCATGCATCTTCCATGGCTACTCTGCATCTTTCAGAGCTGTATGTATGCATCTTCCAGAGCAGCTCTTTCAGTGTTGCGTACATCTTCTAGAGCTGCATGCACTTTTGAGAGCTGCTCTTGCAGAGCTACAGTCATCTTCTAGGGCTGCTCTTCATAGCTGCATGCATCTCCAAGAGCTGTTTTTTTAGTGCTGCATGCATCTTCAAGAGCTGCATACATTTTTCAGAGCAGTTCTTGCAGATCTGTGTGCATCTTTCAGAGCTGCTCTTCCAGAGCTGTATTGATCATCTTGGAAGCAAATAATTTTAAAAGTATTCCAGATTATAGTCATGTTTGAAGAAATTTCTGTTGGTTACCATGCCATACTTCTAGGTAATATTGATTGCAAGGTGTTTAGATTTACAATGTGAGTATTATATTTATACCATGATACTTATACATGTTTGCTTTTAGGGGATGCTGATGGCAGCTGTTTATATAAGGAATAAATTGAAGGAAGACATGATCTTGGCTCATGCTTTTGGTTCTGATCCTGTAAGTATTCAGAAATATTTATTTGTAGATTGGAGAAATTATAAATTGCAAGAATTGAATACATACATATTAAAAACCACCATTTATGATGAATTACTATGGTCACGATCCTAAGTCATTGCTGCATTTGTGGATAAAGAAGGATAACTCCATGATAGAACTTGTGGACTCTTTTTTCCAATAAGTCTGACAAAAAATTTGAATCTCACGAAGTTTAAAAGTACAAACAATGTATTGATGGCTTCATTAAACTGTTAGGAGATCCTTTTCACATGAACCTTTATTAGCAGACATTCTAGAACAATCAAATGAGCACCCCCCTTCCCCAAGGATAGAAATTCAAATTTCACAAGGTCAACTAGGTTGATGTGAAAGAGTCTATTTCAATGAGTTATAAAGATCTTTAATTTGAGCTGATTACTCTATGTGGACTAATTTGAGCAGGATTCAAATTTTAGCGGAACAAGAGCTGTAAAGACTGTGCAAATTCAAGAGTACGCTTAATCATGAATTTCTTAATAAATTACATGTAATGTGCAAAATAGTCAAGCGTGCTAAATCATGATTACTCTAATACATTGTCAATTTGCCAAAATTTGCTCTGTTTGTTGCTAAAATTTGGTTGTGCTAAAAACAAGTCCACATACTATTTATATCTATATACAGTTATGTCAGGCAATGTTACTTAATCTTTCAACATGTGTATTTTAGGATATGGGTACAGCCAGTTATGATCTGGTTTTGGTTGGTCACTCTCTAGGAGCAGGCACTGCAGCAATACTTGCCATACTTCTGAGACAAGAATATCCTAACCTACACTGTTACTCATTCTCACCTCCAGGCGGACTTCTCAGGTAAGAATTCTCATATGAGTTCTAATCAACATTGTAATGGATTCTCTCTTATCAGTAGTATTCTAAGGTAAGAATGCTCATATAAATCCTAATCTTCATTGTTACTTATTCTCTCCTCCAGGTAGACTGCTCATGTGAGAATTATCATGTTTCCTGGCCTTCTCATTCTCTGCTCAATGCAGACTTCTTAAGTGAAAATTCTCATGTTTCCTGATTAATACTGTTACTCATTCTCTCCTCAGTGCAGACTTCTAAGGTGAGAATTCTCATTAATCCTTAGGTACATTGTTCTTCATTCTATCCTCAATGTGAACTTCTCAGGTGAGAATTCTCATGTTTCATAACAAACGCTGTTCCTCATTCTCTCCTCAATGTGGACTTCTCATGTGAGAATTCTCATGTTTCATAACAAACACTATTTATCATTCTTTCCTCAATATGGACTTCTCTGGTGAGAATTCTCATGTTTCATAACAAACACTGTTCCTCATTCTCTCCTCAATATGGACTTCTCTGGTGAGAATTCTCATGTTTCATAACAAACTCTGTTTCTCATTCTCTCCTCAATGTGGACTTCTCTGGTGAGAATTCTCATGTTTCATAACAAACACTGTTCCTCATTCTCTCCTCAATGTGGACTTCTCTGGTGAGAATTCTCATGTTTCATAACAAACACTGTTCCTCATTCTCTCCTCAATGTGGACTTCTCTGGTGAGAATTCTCATGTTTCATAACAAACACTGTTCCTCATTCTCTCCTCAATGTGGACTTCTCTGGTGAGAATTCTCATGTTTCATAACAAACACTGTTCCTCATTCTCTCCTCAATGTGGACTTCTCTGGTGAGAATTCTCATGTTTCATAACAAACACTGTATCTCATTCATTCCTCAATGTCGACTTCTCATGTGAGAATTCTCATGTTTTGTAACAAACTCTGTTACTCATTCTTTCCTCAATGTGGTCTTCTCTTGTGAGAATTCTCATGTTTCATAACAAACACTGTTACTAATTCTCTCCTCAATGTGGACTTCTCATGTGAGAATTCTCATGTTTCATAACAAACACTGTTACTAATTTTCTCCTCAATGCAGACTTCTCATGTGAGAATTCTCATGTTTCATAACAAACACTGTTACTCATTCTCTCCTCAATGTGCACTTCTCTGGTGAGAATTCTCATGTTTCATAACAAACACTATTACTCATTCTTTCCTCAATATGGACTTCTCTTGTGAGAATTCTCATGTTTCCTAGCCTATACCTCCAAACGGACTTCTCGTGCAATAATGCCATGAATCATAATATCATTTGATTTTAAGAAACAAAGATTCTGATTGGGTGAGAAATTTTGTTGATATATCGATCAACTTAATTTTTCTTGAACTCTTGTTATAGCACTATTTTTATAACCAGGGTTTTCTCAAACATGAATCGGCTTGCTTCCCGCATTGATGCAGTTTTCCGTTCAATTCTTCCGATGATACCTGCTTCAACAGAAAAAACAAGATTCATTTCTTCACCACAACAAAACTCATTCTCCTCTCCTGTTGGACGTGTGAGAATTCCCATGTTTCCTAACCTACATTATTACTCATTCTCTCCTCTATATAGGCAGACTTCTCATGAGAGAAATAATCATGTTTCCGTACCTACACTGTACCTCATTCTCACCTTCATGCAGACTTCTCATGAGAGAAATAATCATGTTTCCGTATCTACACTGTACCTCATTCTCACCTTCATGCAGACTTCTCATGAGAGAAATAATCATGTTGCCGTATCTACACTGTACCTCATTCTCACCTTCATGCAGACTTCTCATGAGAGAAATAATCATGTTTCCGTATCTACACTGTACCTCATTCTCACCTTCATGCAGACTTCTCATGAGAGAAATAATCATGTTTCCGTATCTACACTGTACCTCATTCTCACCTTCATACAGACTTCTCATGAGAGAATTATCATATGAATCCTTATTTACACTGTACCTCATTCTAATCTCCATGTAGACTTCTCTCGAGATAATTCTCATATGAATCCTAATCTACACTGTTACTCATTCTCACCATCATGCAGACTTCTCAGGTGAGAATTCTCATATGAATCCTAACCTACACTGTACCTCATGCTTACCTCCATGAGAGAATATCACATGAATCCTAACCTACACTGTACCTCATCCTCACCTCCATGCAGACTTCTCATGAGAGAATTATCATATAAATCCTAATCTACACTGTACCTCATTCTCACCTCCATGCAAATTTCTCAGGTGAGAATTATCACATGAATCCTAACCTACACTGTACCTCATTCTCACCTCCATGCAGACTTCTCAGTTGAGAATTATCATATGAATCCTTATTTACACTGTACCTCATTCTAATCGCCATGTAGACTTCTCTCGAGATAATTCTCATATGAATCCTAACCTACACTGTACCTCATTCTCACCTCCATGCAGACTTCTCATGAGAGAATTATCATATAAATCCTAATCTACACTGTATTTCATTCTCACCTCCATGCAGGCTTCTCATGAGAGAATTATCACATGAATCCTAACCTACACTGTATTTTATTCTCACCTTGATGCAGATTTCTCAGGTGAGAATTCTCATATGAATCCTAACCTACACTGTTCCTCATTCTCACCTCCATGCAGATTTCTCAGGTGAGAATTCTCATATGAATGCTAACCTACATTGTACCTCATTCTCACCTCCATGCAGATTTCTCAGATGAGAATTCTCATATGAATCATAATCTATATGATTACTCATTCTCACCTCATGAGGGACTTTTCGATCAGGTAAGAATTCTCATGCATGTTTCCTGTGCTATAGGATTACTCATTTTCTACCCCTGGTAGATTTCTTGAGTGAGAATTTCCTTATGAATTCCAGACTACCTTGTTACTCTTTATTGAGGATATTTCCTACTCATAATGTCCTCCTGATTGACTTCTCATGTGAGAATTCTCATATGAATACCAACCTATACTATTAATCATTTAGATAATTTTCTTCTACCTTGTAGGTGGCAGAATTTCTCATTTCGACTTACTGCAAATCTAGAAAATTCTTGTGGATCTCATGTCTTAAAACTAGACTGTATGACAGCAGTTTGATGAATGAATTGAGTGTAATATTTCTTCTATTTATGTTTCAGTGCTCCATGTGTTGAAGAAACTAAACCTTTCATTACGTCTTGTGTTGTGGGTAAAGACATTGTTCCTAGGTATGATTTTATGCTGTCAGTATGAACATTTTGTACAGTGTAAGGTATATCTTTGACCTCAGTCTCATACACAAATTTTTGAAAAAAATATAAAGAATATGAAATTAGTCTGAATGTAAATTTTTCGCTTCAGTCTTACATGTATGTCTTGTAAAACAGATCTAAGGGACAAAATTTTTTTCTATTTTAATTTCTCAAAAAACTATGCGTACTTTAAAATAATCGTTCTTCTTTGCAATGAAATTGATGTTTTCCTATAATTTATGATATATAGGATAGGCCTTGCTCAGCTAGAGGTTCTTCGAGCAGATCTCATTAACGTCATTAAGGACAGTAAGGAGCCAAAGGTATTTACAGAATTAATATCGCTACATATTGTAATTAGCAAGGTAAAATTTTATGAACAATTCAAAAGCAAATATTCTAAGAGTAATGTATCTAAAGGAAGGAACATTGAACTTAAAGTGTTGTTTGACATAGTATTTTGTAATTTTAAGTTATTTATCTATTACAAGGTTATTCAAATGAAGTAATGTGTTCTATCTAGTGCCTATGATTATGATATGTCAATGTTCAAGGTCAAGCTTCAAGGTCAAACTAAAGCAAAATTTGTTGCATAGATCAAAATATTTTGATCACAATTATTACTCTATATATTAAGTAATTTCCATAGGCAATAGTTTCAAAGTCAATTTCCTGGAAAACTGCAAAATTTGTAGCTAGATTGGTTTAATGATTATATACTTTAGTGTAAGAAATATGCAAATAAGGGTCAAGGTTACATTAACTTAAGTGGCAATTGTTTTTAAAGGGCAATCAGGTATTCAGATAATTCAAACAAATATTTGTATTTCTTTCAATCAACTTCTAAGACTCAAAGTTATCTTAATCAAAATTTGAAATACATTTACATGTATATGAAATTGGTATTATGTAAAAAATATGTAAGTCAGCAATTTAAAATTTTTCAGTGGAAAATCATCATGCGTGCTTTATGCTGTGGTAATAAGGATGCCCATAGAATGAAGCTGGACGACATCCACCTAGAGGTGGAGCGGAATGTACACGCCCATCCCTCGGACTCCCAGATCGCCCTGTCATCACACACGCCCCTCTATCCTCCTGGTAAAATCATACATGTTGTCAGGAGCCATCCTAGTGGCAAAGGGTAAGATTTGTCGTGATTTTTGCACAATTTGTTAATGAAAAAAAAAAACCCCAATTTTACAGTCTCTCTATATATGTTTTAATTCTTTTGTATGTTTTCATGTAATTTTTCATCCTCAAAGTTTTCTAAAAAGAACAATTGTCCTCTTTAAGAAGTGATTTAAAAAAAAAAGAAAATAGCAAATAATATTTATGTAGAATATGAAATTTATGAAGAGTCTGTGTATGTAGCCTGTAGCTTGGAATGAAATGCAACATTCAATTTTCTGACTAAGTTGTTTTCATATTGCATAAATAGACCTTGATCATTTTCTTAATAAGTTGTTTTCATATTGCATAAATAGACCTGATTGATCCATGTTAAATAATATATGTATTCCATTCTATCATAAGATTTTCTTAAGAATATACATCGTACTTTGAAAACAATGATAATAAAACTTTACCCCTGAAATTTAAATATGTTTACATGTTATATTCTTGAAATCATTCTTCATATATATTTTTAGAGACAGTTAAAAGTAATTCTACTCTCTTCAAAGTTGTAGACTATTGATTTATCAAATTAAATCTAGCTCCTGAGGTGTTTTGAAGAGTACCCTCCCTTTCCTGTCGAATTCTTCGCAACAGAATGACTTAATGGGTTTTCTTTCATTACTGATACAGTGTGCTGACCTTTTCTTTGATTCATTTTTCTGTTTTCTAATATCATAAACACTTTTTCAGGAAATCCTCTTGCTGTAAGAAGTACAAACCTGTATACCAAGCGATATGGGCAGATAACTGTGCTTTTGATCAAGTCCTCGTTTCTCCCACTATGATAAACGATCACATGCCAGATAATGTAATGGATGCGTTAGAAAAGGTATTTTTGTATATGTGTAACCTGATTCATGTTTACAATGATGAATATGATATGGTTCAAAAGTACATACCCATTTTATTCTTCAAAATGCATTCATCTACAATGTAGCTTATTCGCTATTTTTGAAAACCAGAGTTACTTCCCATTTGAGACGGTATTTGACGTAGACTGTGACGTAGACTGATTATGACGTCATCAAATTCTATGGAAACAGTCCTAAAAGTCTGTGAAACGATGGTATAAAATCGACGTTATCATACCATTTTCATGACGTCAAAGTGGTTTTACGTCAGATACCATCTGTAAGGGGAAAAACTCTGTATTCCGCGAAGACTCCATATGTATACATGTATATCATTATTAATTAAGCTCTGTAACCAAGTAGGACTGAATTATGCATAAAATTGAATACAAATATACTTCTATCAAGGAACTGGCATTTCAATAAAATGCAATAGGACACGTTTGAAACACTTGATAAATATGAATTTTGAAATTTTAACTTGTGGACAAAGAGAAATAACTCTCGTTAAAACTTCTGCTCTTTATCAGACTGTAATATGTCATGTTCGTTCTAAATGTACAAAATAATGATTTTTCTTTTTAGATCATTTACGATTATTAAAGCTGCTGTTAAGAACATTGACACGATTAGAGAATTATTCATTTCTCATGAAAATATAATATAAAATATTAAATTTATCTGAATGATTTATACCTGTGCCAATAAATGATAATTATTCCTAGTGGAGATTGCAACAGCTAAAAGCGTTATGAATATTTCCGAGTTTCTCATGATTAATATGTATCATTGTTTATTTTCATGATTGAACAACATTTGTAAGTAAGTTCTTGCATAGAATGATTCAAGAGTCATTTCAATGGCTTAAAGAAAACATGTTCTGTGAACTTTCTAGCTAAAAGATTTCTTGCTTGTTTTTCAAGGTTCTCCATAATGTTGGTCCACCAAAACCTACACATACATTAACAGAAGCAGAAAGGAAAGCTCTGCTGGAAGAAAGGTCGCCATCCAGTGAACTTGATCAACCAAAGGAAATATTGACCAATGGTCAAGAGAACTCGGAAGTTCAAACTGCGGAGAATCAAGCGTTACCAAGGTTTATATATGAACATGTCAATGAAGAGCTTGTGATGAGTTTGGATGAGGAGGGAAATGTAATTTTTACGGGCAGCAAGCAAAAGCCGAAACTAATTTTAGACCTGGAAAGTAAAGATCCAGTGGAAGCTCCGCTAGCTAGCCTGGAAACAATTTCGGAGAGGTCCAGTATGGCGGGGTCTGTAAGTCAGGGGAGTGGAGTGGCAAGTAATAGAGACAGTTATCGACAATCTGCACAAAGTCCAACACTTCAAACTATACAGCACTCTCCTGTAAATAAGACTTGCCCCAAAGCATTCAATTGTGATACCGTAGAACGGGATAGTGAAAATTTGTGCTCAAACCAAAATTGTCTACAAATCGGAGAAAGTGTGACAAACGGTAGAGATATTTTGACTCGTGCAGTTGTAGAGAGAGTTCCTATTGAGGAATGTGAAAGGTTGGGAATAGAAGAATCTGAAATAGACATGGATTTTAATAAAATGATCTCAAAGACAGAAAAAGAAGACTTGCTAACAGGTTGTGATAGTAATCAGTGCTCACCTAGAGACGGGATGCAGATGGAATATGGTCACCCTAACTCTTATAATACGGCATCAGCGATTGGCTATTCCCATGGTGCTGGGGCGTACTACCCACCAATAGAAAATCATATTACAGACTTTACTTGTGAAAATCCAGTTGTGGGTCAGACAAGTAATTCTCCGCATCTATTTTTACCAAATAGATTAGAAACACAGACGGATCAGCTCACACATAAACGATCAATATCAGACTCGCAACCTGTTACTTCCAAAGTTTTTACGCATTCTCCATCTGAGTCCCAATTACCAAATTTATCGGCAAAATTCAAAATGACAAGATCTAAAGAACTAGACGATTTAACACTAAAAGAGGAAGGATGTAATGATTTGATTCCAGTTCATGAGAGTAACTGCAATCATAAATTGGTGCAACATTCATTTTCAAACGCCTCGGAAAAGACGTCAAGAAAATACAAGTCGGATTCAACGGAAGAATTTTCTGAGAGAAGACTTTCTTCTCCTCATTCTGATGATACCTTTGATTTTCCTTTAGAAGAAACTGATGTATGAGTGTTCAGAACAAAATCAAATTCAGGGATCATTTTATATGGCATATGTCTGTCTATTAGTCATACTTTATCTGGTATAATTATACTGTAGTTAATCAAATCTTAACTTTGCTAAGTTTTATGTGTCAGAACTCCATGGAAAACATGTGGCCAGACTAGGAATTGAACCCGAGATCTTCTGCTTCCTTAGCAGACGCTCTTACCATCTATGAGTAGACCTGCCTACTTTTACGATGTTGGCGTAATTTTTACGATTTTTTACCTACAAATATGCTCTATGCTTTTGCTGCTCATTTTTACTCCTTAAACATATTTTTAATCAGAATTACTTTAAAAAATATTTCAAACAAATGAATTAGACTCACCTATATGAATTTGATGTTAGTTAATCTCGAGGGTTTGAATAATCGTATAAGCAATTGTGTATAAATGATTAAGATTTGTAAAAATGTCAAAGTAGGGAAAAGAAAGACTATGCCTTTGTTCTCAATGTTACAATCAATTGTTTACATTGCGCTTAACTTTCCTAAATTACACTTTCTTTAGCAAATTTTTACACCTTTGGTAAGAAACAGGTAGGTAGGTCTGCATGGGCATGATCGAGATACACATATTTGTATCTTTACTTTCATACGTATGTCATATATGAATCAAATTTTCAGTGTATTGATATTAAAAGTCAGAATCTATCTCCAACTTGACTCCAAGGTCAAGGTTAACTTCATGGTCAAGTTATACATATACTTTTGTACTTGAGTAGATCAAACATAATTACTACTAGCCATATTTATGCTCTTAACTCTCCAATCTTTTTAAGTTTAATCTAATTTTATTATTTCATTTATGGTTACAAAGGACTTGCGCAAAATATTTTAAAAACAACAAAACTTGTCCTCTTTTCAAGTAGTTGTTGACATGTTTGGTTGGATTTCTTAAAAGTATTCCATATTTATATTTTACGCAAATTTATTTTTATTGAATGTATCTTTAACAGATACATTGTACTTAATTTAACGTAAATCATGTTATCATATTTTCATGTTATATGATTTTTTTTTCATAATTTCAATTTATATTTCATATTTTCATATCATAACATTTTCCATATTTTATCATTATTTTACCTCAATCTTACATGGTGTTCCTTTATGTTGAATTATATTTTTATTTGTTGTATTAGAAAGATTTTTTTCCAGAATAAAAATACAGTAATAAAAGATGACTTGCAATATTTTTTTCAAATAATAATTTTTTTTTTGAAACACGAATGCCCTCGTCAAGGTCACTAGGTAAAAATGGAAAGGTCTTGCCACAAGGAATACACATGTGAAATATCAAAGCCCTATTACTTACCACTCAAAAGTTATGCCCAATGTTAATGTTTTTTGAAAAGTAGGTGAAAGTTCAAGGTCACGAGGCCAAAAATATTGGCATCAGTGGAAAGGTCTTGCCACAAGGAATACACATGTGAAATATCAAAGCCCTTTCACTTACCATTCAAAAGTTATGCCCAATGTTAAGGTTTTTTGAAACGTAGGTGAAAGGTCAATGTCACGAATTAAAAAAAAAAATTTGGTATCAATGTAAAGGTCTTGTCTCAAGGAATACCCATGTGAAATATTAAAGCCCCATCACTTACAATTCAAAAGTTATGCCCAATATTAAAGTTATTGAATTGTTGGTCCAAGGTCACGAGGTCAAAATTATTGGTATCAATGGAAAGGTCTCGTCTCAAGGAATACACATGTGAAATATCAAAGCCACATCACTTACCATTTAAAGGTTATGCCCAATGTTGAAGTGTTTGCCACAGACAAACGGACGGAAAGGCCAAAAACTATTGCCCACGAATCTTTGATTCTAGGGGCATTACAAACCTTACCAATTTACCGTAGGTATTTTGCATGGCTTGTCCAAGTGTACTGTAATGGTCATTAATTGTGAACGCGGAGGACTTGCAAAAAACATTGCAACAAATAATGAACATCCAACAAACACTGAGACAACAAAAATACCATAACACACACCAAGAAACAAATTAATGACCACTCAAACACGGAGAACAACATATTAATGGAAGAAAACCGGCATCAATTTGGGGCCGACTATGAGCGGACATCAACAGATGGTGTGCTTATCCGGGATAACTTGTGCACAACCCTCAATTTATCCGAATACACAAAGGTATTCAGAGCCGAACATCTCTTATTTAACATAAAGCCTTTTCACTGTAGGGTGATACCACCAACAAGATAGAAAAATGTCGGTGACATAGGTAACACAAAATCTATGTGAATGGATATCAAAAGCAATGGATAGTCTATGATCCAAAACAGTCAATGCGAGTCATGATAAATCACCTGAGAACTCCGATCATCGTTTAGAATGAACAAAGGATCAGGTTCCAGTCTTTGATGATATTTAGACAGTGCCTGTCATCACGGTGGTCGTATACGACATACCTAGAACAAGAAAATTACCAAAAATGACTGTAAGCAGCGCCACCCTGAAGAAATTAAATGTACACTTTAACTGAAAAATGCAATTCTATTGACCCCAAAGCCTGCGAGATATAATAATTTCTTCTGGAATCTGCTATTACGAAATAGAAAAAAGTATCTCCATAACAAATAATACAATCAACTTAACATACTGTTTGTATAAATATTTTTAAACTTAATACAAAATTTCCGACTAATCAGGAGGCAGTTAGATCTATGGCAGTTTACATGTGTGCGGAGCCACACAAAATAATATTTTAACCACGACACCTACAATGAATTTCCATTTAACCAAATTAAAAAAAATCAACTGAAACATTATGCAAGGATGCAAAAGTGAATTCCCAATGGAGATGCGATCAGGTGCCCGGGGAGAGTAAGCATCTCCTTGTTGCTTGCAACATCTGTCACTTAGATCGTGCACAAAAGAAATTCATATCCGGTTGATTTGTTAAATTCGGTGTTTTGGATCGTTCTTTCAACATGGAGGATATTGGGATGTTCTAATGTTTAGTATTTTCATTGTATCGTCAAAAAGTTTTGCAGTGACAAAGTCAGTCGCTCACAATGTGCCCTTGGTTTAGTAGTTGTTTTTTTTTTTTTTTTTTTTTCGTTTGTCTCCTTACATTCAGAACAAAGTAGTCTTAGATTATACCATATTTTCATATATCATTTTGCATATTTTATCATTATTAGTCTCCTACCGGCTCGCCGGAGGGGACTTATAGTTTCCATCCCGTTTGTCCGTCCGTCCGTCCGTCTGTCTGTCTGTCTGTCTGACCGTCCGCCACACTTTAGTTTTCCAGACTTTTTTTTTTCGCTGTCAATGTATATTGATTATTGAACTCATTTTTGTTATATGAGTATATCTCAATGTGATACAGATCAAGATTGAGTTTGGTCCCGATTGACCTATTTTTACAGGAGTTATGGCCCTTGGACTTATCAAATTTCATGAAACTCTCAGTTTTACGGACTTTTTTTCCCATGTTTAACCAGATATTGAAATGATTTTTTTTATGTGAATACATCTTAGTGTGATACAGATCAAGTTTGAGTTTTGTTTTGATTGACATATTTTCACAGGAATTATGGCCCCCTTGACTTAGCAAATTTCATGAAATTCTCAGTTTTCCGGATTTTTCTCGGCTGTTGTTGTAGATATTAAGGTTCAAGGATACACCATCCGAACAACATATCACTTCGGAGTCTCTCTCGTCGCCAAAATCGACGTCACGTTATCTATGACGTCACGAAAAAACGCGCCAAAATTGCATCGGCACTCTTATTATTTGACGCTGACTCACCTACGTCCTGAAACATGAATTAGTATTTTAGGGATTGTGCTAAATAAAACTGCTGTATTTTGATAAGATGGGGACTTCTATCGTTTTCCTTTGAATCTTGATTAAAAATTGATGTAAAACAATTCTTTGATGGGTAGAAAATCACGAAAGAATAATTTTATGCTTGTTTTATTTGTAAACAACCGTTTGATTTATACCCGGGGTTAAAATAGCAATTGAATCTAATTAAAATGTGTGTGATGTTTTTTTTTTTTAACACGCGAGGTTTAAATGAGCAACATCTCACAAAATTGTACATTTTATTAGGAAACAACTCCTTAGTTTACATGCGGGATTTGGGTAAAACAAATGAATGGATTTTTCTATGTCTATATATCTAGGAGTAGTGATATTTAGAACAGCAAGCACCACGATAAGGGCAAATGGGGGGGGGGGGGGGGTTATTACTGCTACGTCGCAATTTCTCTCCGCTATGTGTAAGATTCGCCATTTATTATAAGCGAACCGTAATAATTATATTTTGAATTTATCGAACAGAAGACTTTTCATGACAAATGACATAGCACTATAAGTCAAATCTTCTCAAAGTGAATCCTCCTTTTAAAAATGTTCCCTTTTTTACATTATTTGTTCTTCTCCTTTTCTTACAATGCGAATATTCATAGACCTGTTATAAATCAGTGATTTCAGGATTATTGCCTAAACCCTCTCCCCGGCAGTGGATTATTATTACCGGTATACGTTTAATACAGGAATGGAAAGTACATACATATTTTAATATTACCAGTGGTGGATTCAGGGGGGTGCGGAGGGGGCGCCCCCCCCCCCGGCAATGACCCAAAATTTTCCAAAAACAGGTATATTTTTGCCCATTTTCAGTAAAAATCAGCAAAATTCGCCCCTTGACCCCCCGACAAAGGGGGCGCTGGATCCGCCACTGATTACCTAAAGGGTATTTGATCCTGAATAAGTCACACTGACCTTGAGGATGACCTTGACCCACGTTGGATGCCATAATGCTGAATATCCCAGCATGTTTGGTGAAAAAAGCGAATGCCGACTTACCTACATTATATGATCTCCATAAATACGTAAATGCAAGGAATACTGTTTTTATCGTTTTACATTGTACACTAAAATTATTTTGCAGTCAGTTAAGAATTCGTCATTAAGCGCCTATAATTAAATATGTGCAAGTAGACCAGTAAAAAAAAAAGGAGGAGGGGGGGGGGGGGTATGGAACGTTTATAATATTAATCGAAGATAGAACTCAGTTGCAGCATTGTTTTACTGTTATAAGTCAGTTAATTGCATTTTACATTGTCTATATGAATTTTTTTTTTTTTGTTAAAGATATTTAAAAAATCCTTTTAATTGTTTTCTGTTTTGAAACACAGATTCTTATATATGACAAATAGGTTTCAAAACGCCGAGCAATTATAAGGCGATGTCCTGGTTCAAAACGACGTTGTTCGTGCTATTGTTTACCCATTCTTAGAAGAAAATAGATGTCATGCGGAAATAAATATGATTTTTTTATAGATATGGGAATTAAAAAAAACTATTTCAAAAAGATATTCTGTCACAAGGCCGATTTTAGCCCTTCCTGGCTTTTCTCCTCATCCAAAACCAATGGATAGCAACATACATATACTAAGCCTGTATATTATATATATAACGTGTGATTGCACTTACATTCAAGTATTAGTAATTTTCTTTGCGTATTCTTTTGTCTGAATACATTCTATTTATCTATAATTCTATTCATAAGATAAACATCTTGTTTTCATCGCCCCATTTCAGTCTGGACCGTTTTTATTTCTTTATCAACTTGATTTGATGTTCAAATGGCCAAATGCAACACGTGACGTCATTTGCTTAAAACTGTTGCAGGCGTTAATATTACTGATATAATGGGTAAATATTATAAAATGGGTTATAGAATTCATATTTTGGTCAGTCCTATTTCCAAATGATACATGGATGAAAAATGGAGTAATTTAGATGAACGGTTCAGGAGATATAAATCCAAATAGAGCACGGAGGGGATATCTTGCCAGCATTTTGTAACAAAATCTGGAGGGGGGGGGGGGGGGGTGGGGTAAGGTCATAATTTTGTATCAAACTTAAAATTTTGTGCGATGATTGCTACATTTATTTTTATTGTTGGAAGATATATTAACTTAGATTAAGATAGCAATTTTTCCGCTCATTGGCATGTTAACAAAGTACTTAAACCCGTCATTTACTGGTTGGACTCTAAAAATAATGACGTCAAGAATAGAGCCTAAAATGGTATAATATTTACTATTTCATAGAATTTGACGTACCAGCATTGATGTATTTTCTATTTTTTATTCGTTTTAGACCTTCTTTCGTTATTAAAAGAATGACCATATACATTTATGCATCAGGTTTAAAATAACAGGGATCTGTTGATGTCATGATGCAAATTTGGGGAAAATTAAAGAAAAATTGGACATGTACTTATTTGGAAGGTAATACATCCATTGGAAGCTCGATGACATATACTATTTTCATTAAAATACTATACATTACATTGTTCTCTACCAATAAAATCAATAAAACTTAACCTGTGATGTTTAATAGTGTTTTGGGGGTGTTTTGGAAAGGGTGTAATCATGAACCTTAAATTAATTTTTGATATGTGATTACATCTTAGTGTTACACAGATCAAACTTATTTTTACAAGAGTTATGGCCCCTGGACTGAGCAAATTTCATGAAAATCTAAGTTTTTCGGACTTTTCTTCCATGCCATTGCAGATTTTGAAAATATTTTTGGTATGAAAATATATCTCAATGTGATACAGATCAAGTTCATGTTTCAATTAGATTGACCTATTTTTACAGGAGTTATGGCCCTAGGACCTAACAAATTTTATGAAATGCTCAGTTTTCCTCCCCCCCCCCATGTTTTCGCAAATAGTATGAAAAAAAAAACAAAAAAACCCCAAAATTATATGTCAATACATCTTGGTGTTATACAGATCAAGTTTGAGTTTGTTTTCTGTTGACCCATTTTTCAGGAGTTATGGCCCTTGGACTAAGCAAATTTCATGGAATTCTCAGTTTCTGGACATCTCTTGGCTGTAACGTTGTAGATAATACTAGATATTGAGCTGATTTTTGGTATGTAAGATACATTATAGCATAATACAGATTAGGTAAAAGTTGGGTTTGATTGACTTGTTCTTACAAAAGGTATGGCCTCTTAGCAAATTTTGATGAAATTTCTGTTTTCAAGACCTTTTCTAATGCACATATTGAACTTATTTTGATGTGGGATCTTTTGGTGTAAGTACAGGTCAAGGCAGAGTTGCAGGACATTGATTAATGCTGATAGGGGACTTATATCGCTTGCGATTGATAAATTTATTTTACCTCAGTCTGAATTATATTTTTATTCGTCGTACTCGAAAGCTTTTTACCAGAAGAATACTTTAAAGATGACTTGCAATATTTCTTTTTATAAAATTTCCAAAAAAGGTATATCATTAAGTAAGCTGCTATATTACCGGGGTTATTATATCTTCCTGTCTGCTTGTTCTTCCTAACACAAATCTTTTCAGGCCAAAGTAGATTTATACTTAATAGAAGTGTTGGTAAAATTTCGTCAAGGTCAAAATATAAATACTGTTCTATAAAAATTCTTACACAAAAAGAAACTAAAAAATTTTATATGTAGAATTAGGCTCAAGTTAAAAATTGTAGAGGATCTCCTTCATCCGTTCATCTGTCTTTCTATTCATCTTTTAAAAGATTTTCAAATTCTAAACTTATCTAGGTCCACTTAATGTATTTCGATGAAACATGGTAGGGAAAAAAACACTTATGGTTCCTTCTACAGATGATGCTACAACAGCAAACATTGAGACAAAGTGCTACATTCCTGAGACAAACTTCTTCTATGAAACCAATGAACATATGTCGAAACCTTGAGCATCAGAATTATCTAGGGGATGTCTTATGATGAATGAAATGGGACAAATGCGCTTAACATACATACATTTTAACTGAGGACCAAATCTTTGACCGAAGACCAATATTTCTGATTCTGATTATTGAAATACATGCATTGTCAGTTTAACTGTGCATTAACAATTAATGGTTTGTCATAACATTTGGCCAATGTTATAATAGCGAGCGGAGCTCGCTGCAAAGGCCCAAAGGGCCTTTGCGAGCGAAGCTCGCCCTTATGGTAACGCGTATACACATATCTTATTGAGAAAATATGCTGAATCAAAGAATGAGAATGTACTACTATGCTTTCAAAAACTTTCGTCCCCTCGCAGACAGAGTTGCTGCGGAGATGCTGGATATTGCCATTTAAATTTTTTTTTTTCGACTCCAAGTAGACGTATATGTTATGCTCAATTTTTGTTTATAAGTTAAATTTATTTAAAATATTTTTCGTAAATCAGGTAACGATAAAGCATCAACAAGGCGGCGTAACCACGGGAAATCCGACATTTCCGGTTTTAAACGAGACGTTTCGCTCTGATTACTTTTCTCGTCTCGGTGGTTTCGTACTGTCAGAAGTCGGAATATGTTTGTTTTTTCTTTTGTTCTTAAGTAATTTATTTTCAGCTAGCCTAAACATTATTCTTACAAAATAAAAATGAATTATAAAGAACCATATTTTTAAAGAACTATATTTTTAAAGCCCCCCCCTTAAAATGTTCATCTGCTGGTCGAGATCAAGTTTACAAATGCTTCCGTGTTTCCACTCGCCTTATACTACTTTTTTGGCAATCATCAAATAGAAAGTTTTGTAAGATAATATAAACCATCATAGTCAAAATAAAAAAGAAAGATCTTTTTTTATTTTATATAATCATATCTATTTTCTCTCCGCTCGCACAAAAAGGCTTTGCCTTGATTCATATTAAGATTACACTGCATATAATGACCAAATCTAGTACGGGTGAGACATCCCATCAAGTTCTTTGAATCTGAAAATATCAAAGGTTTCTCATTAAAGGTATCCAATAAAGTTGAGAAGTTGAAAATGTGTACAAGCGATCAGACCCTTTGTAGCCATTTCACTTGATTGGTAAGACATCCCCTTAGATCATTCTGATGCTTAAGGTTTATAATAATTACGTATGTTCATTAGTTTCAAAGAAGAAGTTTGTCACAAGAGTTAAGTAGCCCCTTTCCGAATGAAAGACAACACCACTTCATGGGAACCATTGGTACTTTATTCCTACCAAAGGCCCCGACTACCTGTCCTCTCTGAATGTCGGTCGGACTCCTCGGATGATAACATACACGAGCTCGCTACAGCCGGCCGAACACGGACTGAATTTCGTACACACTCTATTCTTATATCCATTTATATGTGTTGCTTGGGCACCTGAGTTACCGCGCCATTTGCTACTGGCGTGGCAGATGGCCGTCCTAAGTCGGCACCGATTGCCCATGGGTCTCGTTGATTTATGTGTTGTCTTTTGTTCAAAATGTTTCTATTTTGTGTGTTGGTGTTCCTTGACCCTTTTACGTCTCTTACTGTGCATGTCTGCTCTGTGTTTTTGCATGGGAGTTTTGGTGTTTTGTAGTGGGTGCTGCAACCGAGTGTTGTTGGTGATCCCCTCTTTTCTCATGAAGGACAAAATTGTGTGAAAGAATCCAAATTATTATTGTACCTAGTAGGGTTAAAATCTACAAGACCAAAACTTTTCACTACTATTATCATATTGAATAGTGTTTCACAATATTTGTTACACAGTACCAACGAACGTCATGATTTTAAAAAAGGTCACATGTGATAGGTCAAGGTTATTGTGAATAAGATGGATGAAACGACATATTGATGACATTTTCGATATTTCATTTTATTACTGGAACAACTCAGAGAATTTGTCAGTTTGATGTGATCTTGAATTCAGTTAAAGTGTAAAATCTTGAACACGACATTAACGTGATCGTTGTCTTTTAATTCCAAGTGTTAAACAAATGCGAGATTTTAAAATATGTTGTAAACATAAAGAGGACTTGAGGTGATGTTAGAATAATAATCTGGTTTCATTAAGTCGAAACTTCAAAATTCTAAAGAATATTTAAAAACATACAGTTTACTCTCATTTACTCAAACTCGGATAACTCGAATTTCCGCTTAACTCGAAGTATTTTTAAAAGTCCCGTTTCTTTTCCATTGGTTTCTATGTATTGCTACTCCAGATAACTCGAATTCCGTTAACTTGAACTTTTCGTTAAGTCGAATTAATTTTATTGTCCCATAACACATTTCACACTGAAAATTCACCTCGATAAGTCGAGCCACAAATGAATTCTAATTGTTGACCAAAAATCAATCAGTTATAAAGAATTCGATGGACAGATAATTGATACTTTTTTGCTATGGAGTTACAATACATATATTAAAGGTATAGCTTGATCGTTAAAATAAGATAAGACGAACGTTTGTGAACGGTGATTGAGAAAGGGACAACAGTCTTATAAAAATTGATTGCTGGTCATGCACTCAGTAAGTCGAACTCCTGATATGTCGAACTTTTTCTGATTGCCCCTTGAAGTTCAACTTATCGAGAGTAGACTGTATTTGCTTACATCAGACAAAATTTGTGTGAACAAAATGAACGAATTCTCGGTCAAGTAAATATCACATTCATAAGATATGTGATTATGTCATATATGTAATACTGTTACATACAACCTGGTCTGGGTCTTTGTGCAATAGGAAAATAAAACTTCATTAACATTGGTACTTATGTTTTATTTAGTTTGTTTATGTATTAGAATAGCATTGTATGGCGTCTGTCAGTCCGTCTTTCTGTCCGTCTGTCCATATGTCACATGCCAGAATTCGTCAGCTGTGAGTGATAGGAGGTTGATATTTCACACAAGGCCATTCTGCACATACTAAAATTTTTGACCTGGTGACCTTGACCTCCTGCTGGTTTGCAACTTGTAAAGATCGTGGGGCTCCACACTGTCGACGAGCAAGATTTGTAGAATTATCATTTAAGAGTAATATTGAGTAAGCATCCCCTGTTTGGCTAACCGCACCCGCCGTCGATGTTTAAGCACGAAAATGAAAACAATATATAAAGTTCATTCACTGTCTGACGTTATGTCTATATATAAAATGCTATGGTGACAATGTCAGGGAAATATATTCAAACCGCTTACTGTCAAACCCCTCGCGGGGAACTTTTTTACGAGCTCCACACGGCAAAGGACATTAGTGTGACACAATTGAGTTAAAGAATATCCTGACAATAATCTCAACAGCTCTCACAAGAGAGCACAATATTAAGCATCGACGGACCCTAGCAATCTAGAGGTGGAACCATTGTGACACATAAATGACATCAGACAAAACTACAACCCACCACAGGACACAACAATATGCAAGAGAACATCATACAAAACAGACAAAAACTGTCGAAACAGACGTAGAGAAACATCAAACATTAATGACAACGCTATGTACATACGATATGCAAAATGTAACACGTTGCGTTTTCCAAATTCAGTGAAAGTGATGACGAACAGAACTAAAAAAAAAAAGACAACCGAAGGACATCCATATATGGAGCATTAGCGAACCCCTAAAAGGGGCTTTAGATTTGGTACCCGGAGAGAGGAAGCATCTTCTGTTGACAGAAACACATGTGATTTGGTCATTCGCAATTTACGATGAAACAACTTCTACCCTTGGGATTTCTTTAAGGTCAGGGTGGCGACTTTTAATAGAAATGAGGTAAAAGAAAGATGGATATGTTCAAATGTAGAGGAGCATCTCCTCGAACTATTCAGACCAAAAAATCAAAAATTGCCCGTCTCGTTTTTTGGCTATAAACGTCCATTTTTGGCCTGTTTTAACATTTTTGTCATTTTAGAGAATACCACATCATAACTTAACATACATTTTTCTGGATTCTTATAGCTTGTGTATGAATTGAAGCCTATTATGAAAAAATAAAATAAACAGTTCTAAGGAGTGTAATTTCTTATAAATACGATTTTGCTGGTTGCCATGGCAACGACTCATTATTTTTATTAATAGCTAGATGGTCGCAAGGTACACAAATTTTTTTTCTATGTATAGAGCTATGATATTGCTTTATCCTAAAGCAGTCAAACCAATATGTACCCGAATTTGTTTTTGAGCAAATTGACTGTTTCTATAAATAGCACAATAATTTGTGCAAAAAATCAACATTTTGACCCAAAAACATAGAGATTTACGCCAAATTCGAATTTCTAATTAGCTCATTTTTAAAGAGTATAATGAATAATATATATTCTGATGTTTGAATCTTTAGAAGCAGAACTCATTCGAAATTGACTATTTTTTTTCCTATTTTCGGCGATTTTTCATTGAAAAATATGCATTTTCCCCAAAAATACCAATTCAGCAATGGAAATTTCATGGAGCATTATTTTTTTCTGAAATAATGCAACAAACTGAGCTTATACTATTTATCGTTCATGTCGGTTTCAAATATTACGTGATATGAAAATAGAGTTATCTCCCTGTAGTCGCAACCCTAACCTTAATTATTCTACAAAACGACACGTCGTATTGTGATATACATATATATCTCGTAGCGACCATTTATAGAACGTACTTAGTTACTTTTTTCAAGAAGCTTGTCGGAAATACGCTTTGTCCTTAGAATTAAATCTGTATGAATGTACCGTGGGTAAATATATAGTATACTGCTGTATAGAAACGGAAAGTTTGTTATGACGAAATTGAAATATAGTCATGTATGTCATAGAAAGATGATCATATTACCGACATCGTCAAAGAATAACACGATGCCAAATTAATAGGGAGTAGATTTATGTCTAGTTTTGGTCTCCATAGGAATATATGGAGCTCAAGAAATGTAGATTTACATTTTGTTCTTTTAGAACAGACAACAAGTCATCTACCTGTCTGTATTTCAAGATAATCGAAGGTCTAGCTTTTCTTTGCCTCGTGCATGTTCAGTTGCTTCGTGCAAGGACAGTTTAACAAATACTTATATCATCTGCTCTTATAGATATGCCGCGTCTCTTCTGTGTGTTTCTTGGAGGAGTATTTCTCCAAATAATGATCAGCTCCGCTTTAAAAGGTAAGTGTTGTACAAAATACACATAGGCCTCGAATTGCTATCTACGCATTTCACTACTGCGTGTGATTTAGGAAAGTTGTGAGTTTGTCAGCTTTATCCAGAGAATTGAGTAATAAGATTTACGACACATCTGACAAACTAGCCGGGAAATCCAGAAAGCGATTGGCTAATAACGGTCACATGAAGATCCATGACGTCACCATGCAATCTTTCTTATTGTCGTTATAGAGTTCCCAGGCAATGACGTCCAAATACTTCATGAATAGTACCTAAACATCAATCACAAAAGACAACCCAAAAACCAACGAGCAACCGGTGCCGACTGGCCATCCGTCTCGCTAGTAGCAAATGGTGTGGTTATTTCTGAAGGGATTAATTCTTACATTTCTTAAGGGATACCATTAGAAAGACCTCTTATGCCTGAGCGAATCAGGACTCTTGATCACATCTTAATGATAAAAGAATTATGTTGGGTAGACTTCCCCTTCGATTTTGACGCAACCACTACATCGAATTTTATCACAGCTTTCAGGAAACGTTTTTTAATGTCTCCTTTCTTTTTTATCTTATATTGATTATTATCCCGCCACTGGCAAATTTCTTGCAATCTGATTGGTCGAGAAGAACCAAGTATTATGTTGTATTATTTTACTAACATGATATTATTTTAATATCCTGCTTCTTCTAAGACGCTTTATGCTTTTGACGTCACCAAAATGATTTAAATATGTTGACGTAACATATGCAATACATTATTTATTCACAAGTATCGAAATTAAACGATAAAGTTTACGTTCAGAGTTAATTCATTAAGTTCTCAAAAATACTTTTAAAATCTCCAAAAATACAGAAAATGTTCCGAGAACATAAAATATAATTCAGAATTCAAAGTTTATCGATTCAGTTCAAAATAATTTCTAAAATATAAAAACTTACATTTTGTGCAGAAATGGTCATACGGCGATACACCTGTATAAGGTACGTACGAGTAGGGTATAGTCGATAGAAGGGGTGGTCAACTTAAATACTAGCTCGTGCGGCGGGAATGTGTATCGCCTGAGAGAAATGACCAATCACTGACCATTAAAATTGTAGTCGAACCAATGGAATTTAACTAAGTGGAGGAACCAGGTAAAATACGGTGTTCAGTAAAGTATCTAGAGAACCTGCTGTATTACATTTAAAGAGCCACTGTATGACTCGCGCGGGGACGGCGCAAATATGAACGCAAAGCGACCGCAAATACTAATTTGTTAGTAAGAGAATGAAAACGGTTAGTAAATAGTTCAGGAAGTATTAAATAAAGAAACTTATTTAATTAATGAACGTTAAATATAAAAACTATGTAGAAAACCACACTATCACATTCTCCCCCCGCTTCAGAAATGACTTCCACGTCATTCCCAAATGGAAAATAGTGAAGAAATTCTACCGTATAAAACAGGGAAGAAAAGTTTCTGGGTGTTTACCACTTTTCCAAATACAAATAAAAACGAACCAACTCAGAAAGAATCAATCCTGAGAGAACACAAATAAACAATTATGTACAACAAAAACTCATATCAGTATTCAGCTCATGAAGATTTGTCTGTCAGAATATTAATGAAAGCATTGGAAATAGAAGGGTCGGTCATTAGATTCTCTGAAACCAATGACTTTAGGTAATCGGCCCTGCTTTTCCAATCAGCATTTGAAACTACGACATTTGATATTTGATATTCTCCTGTAGTCATCCACTTTGGTTTAGATTTTACTCTTTCAGATCTTCTAGTCTGAGGATTTACATCTTGGGAATTGACCTCTTGTGGATGGGTAACTTGAGTGATCTCTTGTGGATTGGTAACTTGAGTGACCTCTTGTGGATGGGTAACCTGAGTGACCTCTTGACTAGAGCTATACCGAGAAGTATCCGTAACTGATGGTGTATTTGATAAATCTGATGATTGAACAGATTCATAGGAAGTTGTACTAGTATCCGAAACGTGAGATCTCGTGCTATCATTTGTATGACTAAGCTCAGTTTCTGCAGACATGCTAGACTCAGATCTAACACGTGTAACTGGCTTCTGTAACAATACTAAATCATCATTTTCAGAATCTGAATGCAAAATTGTTGCTGTTTCTGAAACAGGATTTGAATCAGAACTGACTACATTCGTTTCAGTATTTGTCAAAACAGACTTTCTCGGTATAGGTTTAGACTTTGACCTTTCGTTTGACCTTTTCAACTCTGTTTCATCAAGTTTCAACCTTGACCTTTCAACATCTTTACTGTCATCTTCGCCAATAGGCATCACTGATTAGGATTTTTTAGATATCCGAAACACGTGTCTGGTGCATAATAAATTGGTTTGAAATGCTCTTCAAGAAGGTATAGAGTTGGAACACATCCGTACTATTAAAGCCAATATAATTAAAAGCTGAAAAAGTAATTTAGAGTGGCGCTCTCACATTCAGTTTCTGAATTTTAGATGTTTTTTTTTTAATCAAGAGTGAGCGACTCCAAATTTTGTACACGGTGAATTTAAATGCGCAACTGAATTTAAAAAGGAGTCATGTATATGACCAAAACTTATTTTGGAAGTGGGAATTTCGGCCATCTTCAAATAAACACTTGAAATCGATAGATGAAAAAAGGATAGTATTTATGTGGTGGAATAGAAACAAGACAGTTATTTGTTATTTTATTAGAATTTGATTCTTTTCATCGAACTTCAATATTAGTCAGACACGTGGTGCACGATACTGCTTTGTTGTTCGTCATTGTAAAGGACTATAGTCTTTCAGTCAGCATTGATCACGTATTGATTGCATTCTTATCTATTTTCACACATGTGTTACATTATAAAATTTGAATACAGTATTCATAATGCATTTTTACAATTCCAGATGAGTTTGAGATTTTATATAAATTACGTTCATACGAAGTTTGTTAGAATAATGTGAAGGGACTTTAACAATTTTCACACCTTTTCCTGGATATTTCGTTCTTTTCATGTCCATATCAACAAAGAAAACAAAGTAAGTTATTTCCACTTTTCATATTTCTTGTGAACTAAAGCACACCCTTGGTTCTTGTGAACTAAAGCACACTCTTGGTTCTGGTGAACTAAAGCACACTTTTGGTTCTTGTGAACTAAAGTACACTCTTGGTTCTTGTGAACTAAAGCACACTCTTGGTTCTGGTGAACTAAAGCACACTTTTGGTTCTTGTGAACTAAAGTTCACTCTTGGTTCTTGTGAACTAAAGCACACTCTTGGTTCTGGTGAACTAAAGCACACTTTTGGTTCTTGTGAACTAAAGTACACTCTTGGTTCTTGTGAACTAAAGTACACTCTTGGTTCTGGTGAACTAAAGCACACTTTTGGTTCTTGTGAACTAAAGTACACTCTTGGTTCTTGTGAACTAAAGTACACTCTTGGTTCTTGTGAACTAAAGCACACTTTTGGTTCTTGTGAACTAAAGTACACTCTTGGTTCTTGTGAACTAAAGCACACTTTTGGTTCTTGTGAACTAAAGTACACTCTTGGTTCTTGTGAACTAAAGCACACTTTTGGTTCTTGTGAACTAAATACAAAGGAGGGGATCTCCAACAATACCAGGTTGTAGCACCCACAGCAAAACCCCAAAACACCCAATGCAAAAACACAAAGCAGACAAGCACGGAAAGAGACGCATACGGGACAAGGAACGTCAACGCACAACACAGAAACATCAAACACAAAGGACTACACATAAACCAACGAGGCCAATGGGCAACCGGTGCCGAATCTCTCAAAGCACACTCTTGGTTCTTGTGACTAAAGCACACTCTTGGTTCCAAATGATATGGAAGGGATCTCCGACAAGACTACCCTGTACTGACCACAGCGGAACACACCCACAGGATGTAACAAACATCGGACATCTGACAGAACGACTTCAACAAACAACTACCAGTTTTGAATTAAACAAAATTGATGAAGCAAATATTAAAACAGCATATCTGAACTCGCATTATCATTGCAAATCTTAAATAAATATCAAATTTACTTTAATTGAATACGAGCTAATGCATATTTCATGTCTGTTCTTTTTACTTATGATATACCTACATTTTTGCTATAATATAGAGCACTGTATATTTGTTAAAATGTCATACATTGTATACACTTTTATTTGTCAGAACATCTCATCAACCATTCTTTTGTATGCATGGTAAATACATTTCTTTAATCACGTAACTAAGTTTTCAGAAATAATAAAATGATACAACTTATAGCATCATATACGTTTAAAAAATATAGTGGGTCATCAGTGACAATAGAAATTGTGAATAATAGAAATGAAAAATATTTCAAATTACATAAGAACTGACCGGATAAAGCACTGGTTACATGAATACTTCTTACCTGGTCCAGGGACCAAATCCTAGAGTTAGGAAACTTTCTTATGTTGGAGGGTTAGATGGTGATCCACCGAGTCTCAGGAATTATTCTCAGGAAATTCCGATTTCCTCCAGCTCATAGGACCTCCTCATCTGAGCCAACATGAGACATTAATATATACTTTATAACTTGTTTGTTAAAAGTTGAAATCTAAAAGAACTGACTAAATTCAGAAAAAAAAGAAATTCATTTGACAGAGATTCAGAGAACACTGCTCTTTGTATTGAGGGAAGTATCCTCATAAGTTTTTTTTTTTCTAATTCTTATTTCTATAATTCTAATATGACTTGATTCTTTTTCCCTATTAAGACAACAGACGCGAGCCGGGCTCTATTCTCCAATACAGGCCCTATAGCGATAAGCCACGCCTACCCATTTTCTGAAAGCAGATAAACCGGCAGGAACTGGTTTTTACCAAGAATCGATTTGCCTAAGTTTGGTCATTATTAGAACAGAAGTAAAAAATGACAAGCCGGGCTCTTTTGTCTCATAATGCCCTCGCGTCCTCAGCCAATCACATTTAGCTGACGCGGCTCGGTAATAAATGTGATTGACTGAGGACGCTCGGGCATTATGAGACAAAAGAGCCCGGCTTGTCATTTTTTGAATATATTTCAAGTCAGTGAAAAGAACACTGTGAAACTAGGCTCACAGTCCAACAGTACAGATACCAACCTGATGGTCGAAAATACTGTATATGTTCTATGGTAATCATATCAGGAAGTCATAGGACAGAAGTCAGACGTCCTTAGATAGAAGTTATAAGTCAAAAACTCCTAAGACAAATGTCCCCTATCGGCTTCCTTATATCAGTGTACCATATATGTAATTCAAAAAATAATAATTACCAAATGTGTTTGTTTATCTGATTCTAAGCATTTTGATTGGTCGATCGCATTTATTGTTACTTCCGTTATGAGATGATAAAATGTCAAAATTGACCGGAACTACTTTCACACTAACGCAACAGAAATCAAGAATTGTCTAACGCATGAAATAAACAATACAAATGGTCTCAAATAATCCATTAAAACTAGAGACAGTTCCATGTGTCGACTCATAAACATCACAGCACAGTACTGTGAATGTTTGCAACGATTACATCGGTTGCTACGCGCATGATTTGAAAACTGCAACAAGTGAATATGAACGGCAGTTTGTTGACGGATTTCTTGTGTTTTTAGGGAAATTTTGATTGACCTATTAGAAATGCATGAAAAAACTTGTCCCTTATTTTTCTAAAATCATCGAAATTAATCTAATACACATGGATATACAACATGTAGGATGAATAAATTTGAAAGTACTGAGCAAAAGCTACGCAATCGCGACTTACCAAACTTGTCATGTCGATTTCGTTCTGATTCCTAAGAAATAATTTACAGCTGATATTCCGATACCTGTAGATCTTAACAACATGTTTTTTCTTCACACATAAGATCTACAGGTACAAGAAATGCTGTCTGAGAGTCCGTATAAATCCCAACACAAATTGCTTCATGTTTAGTCCAGTCATTCTACAGCTTCATCTCAAATTAATTGCAACAGAAATCATTTTTATGAAATTTGTTGTGTAGTATACTTATAATGATCATATCAAAAATCGAGAAAAATCGAGATAGGGGAAAGTGACCATTTTGCGAATCAAAGGTCACACATTCACGTTCAACGCAGTATGTTACAAAGCGGCTTCCATAGACACAGAAGAGTTCACAAAGGGAGATAACGCAAAATTATTATGCAGACGTTGCATGTTGTTTGCGTTCTATTTGACGTATTTCTAGCCTTAGTTTTCACTTTCTTTTAAGTTTTGACTTATTTTACTTTTCTAAATAATAAGAATAAAGAATATTTTTGATTATCTGTGTGCGAACGAAGATCGACGTATACATGTATACGGAAGTCGGAATATGACAGGCGCTTTTTTAATTTAAAAAGTACATGTATAAAACATAATACATGTAAAAACATTTTTTTTGTATCAGTTCTATGAATGGGAGACCTATCATATACAACATTTTTATCTAAAATGGCAAAAGTTTGATTCTTGTAACGAAAATTCATGTTCTTTCCTAAGCTCTGCGAGTGACGAAAAATTGTATGGAAGGCCGTTCTTGACAACAATTCGTTGTGTTATATAAAAAAGGACCTGTCAGATATACGATTTATAAATTATCGATTTTTGACCTAACTTGTCATCCCAAATAAAAAAAAAAGATTATAAATAGATAAATGAAATATGGAAAGCAGATGTCATCATCAATTTACGGATGCAAATGATAAAAAATGTGGCAAACCAAATACATTTGTATATTGAGTCTAGAAAGAAATACACGTATTTAAAGAGAATCAGACGTATACATACTTATTCATAAATGACCAGGGCATGCGTTCTGTTTGGGGAATGGTACCCGTACACTAGAAAGGGGGGATTTACGACATTTTTCTCATAAAGGGGAAATTATTCACTATACTTCTTTGATGTTTACTATTATAGTGATAGGATCAAAAACAGAATTATTATATTAGATTTTGACATAGGACATATCTATTCTATAGCCGCGATAGCTTGATTAATCTTGCATTATATTAAATAACAAATGCGAAATTTTGTTTACTTTCTTGTAGCAAAGTATCCTGGTATAAAAGGGGGATTTCCCCCATTTAAGGGTAAAACTACTACATGTATTGGGGGGGGGGCTTATTTCGGCCCCATTTTTGGATGGTCGAGTGCCCTCCGATGAAACCCCTTATAAAATCTAGTTATATATCGCTATGTCCATTTATAAGTCATAAGTGCACGCATCACATTTCTTAACCCTTTCTCTACAGAACCGGTCAAATTAACCGGTGGCGTCATTTCATTTGACTTTGTCCGATTATGGCGGATATCATACGTTGTATTCGGGAAGATGTGAGTCTTTTACTATATCAAATTTACATAAAATTCTTTTCAGCACATAAACTTTTAAAGCAATAGCTAAACCGAAGAGTGGATCTAACTGGGAAGGGCAAATCTCGATCATGTGCGAATAAGCGGCGTTTCAAATCGGCGGCATATTCACAGAAAAAAGCAGTGAATACTGAATGCAGCTTTAAAAACCAGCTTTTTAGTGAATATTTTCTTAATCAAATAGATTTATTTTTTATTTTACATTGGTTTTAATAATGTTTCACAATTTTTAGTTCAACAAAAATAGAAATATACTGAATAATCGATAGTGAAACTTAACTGTTGGTTATCGTCTGTTCAGAACTAAGATAAACCGACTTTCGATTGATAAAAAATTAAAGGGGCTTCAGTACACAGAGTACATATATAATAACTATAACCCCACACCTATAATACATAAACAAATTTGGTAATGGTGGCGGGGGGAGTATTTATTCTGTACTCGTTGTGTACTGTAGCCCCTGTGATTGAAGTACACGAAATCTGTATTCAAATGATATCAGCAAAATCAGACAAAAACGACTACGATGTTACACATTTTAATATGTTTACAAGCCTTGGCAAATATTATGTCCTTGACATCTTGTTCTTATCAGCGATTTCGTTGTCTTTTAAACGTCGTCGAATTGAAATAAATTCCATCTATTGAGTTCAACGTTAACGATTTCCACGTTACATTTATATTGATATTAATGGATTTTGCCTATTAATTCTTAAAATTGTTTTATTTATCATTTTTCTTTACAATTTTTTCAAATCTATTTCTCACAAGCGGTATGCAGCGTGATTATTACTTTATAGTAAATGCAATTATTTTGAACTCTAAAACAATATATTTACATGACTAACTTAAGACTGTTCTTTAACATGTCAAATTTGAGTGTAATATTCTGACAATCGATGGCAAAAGATGCTTCCTCTTCTACAAACAGAGGGCGCTGCGATAGAAAAGTTGGGAAGCAGCCTCTTATTATGTGATTGTTTATTTGATCATTCTGATTCTGGTATATCCCGGAGAAATATCTTTTGTCTTTGAATTTATTGTGCTCCAAAGATAAATTTTACAAATAAACATTCACAGAAATAAGTGATTTTTGCACATGTATTAGACATTAGCCCCACAAAAATACTATAGAAATTGAATTTCAGTTATCACTTGATATTCTTATTCATTCATGATAAGAAATACTATTCTGTCAGACCTTAAATGTGTCAATTTATGCAGGTTTACAGAAACAGAAATTATTTTCTCAAAATAAGAGGTTTGTGCACAAAAAATCAAATATTTTACCCAAAAATATTGACTTAAATGAAATTCAATAACAATTCATTCTGCTAAATTTCATAAGATGGTTTATTTTCTATATGAAAATAGCTTTAAATCTATGATTTTAGCTAAGATAATGAAGTTATAGAAGTTTCCCAGAAATATGTTATTTTTGAATGAACAACAGGCATTTTACCCAAAAATGAAGTAGAAGATATACCCATTTTGTTTCAAACATGTCATTTATGATTGAAACTAGATAATTTATGGTTGAAAATACATTGCTGCTATCATTTTAAGAAATTTTATAGATTAGAATGATTATTCTCCAGAAATCAGCGATTTCTGACTGGAAAAATATGTTTTTCCCCAAAAAACTTTTGAATTATGAAAGAAATGTCAGTAAAACTTATGTAATCTGAATGAATGTGAAAATGTACATTAGAAAATAGCTTTCAATTATTGACTTAATCATGGATAAGGGATTTTTAAATTAATATACAGAAATATGAGATTTATAATTGAAAACACAGATTTCTGTATAAAAATGACAATTTCGAGGATTTTACAAAAAATGAAGAATACAAGATATGTGTCATCTGAAAGAGGATACTTTAAAGATATTTTTTAAAGCATCATTGAACGATCATATACATACTGAGGAACTGAGAAGCAGGAAGAAATTAAAATTTCCTCAAATTTCTGTGAAATTTTGTTTAAAAAATCGAGTTTTTACCCCAAAACACACAGTAAAAGTAGAATTTGGAACTGAAAACTTATTATATCTGAAAGAGCACCAAAATTACTATATAATTACGTTTTCCAATTTTAAAAATCTTCATTTATGTAAAAGTTGTAAATTTTCCCCAATTTTCAGTGATTTTCGACTAAAAATCCACGTTTCCCCCTCAAAACAAGCACTTCTCCTTTGTTGTATGCTCTCGATTTTTGATACACCTTAGAACATCCCTTAATACACCATTTGAACACAAAAACATTTCTGTTGCAATTAGTTTGAGGTAAGGCTATATTTTTGGCTAGAATGACTGGACTATTTCTACTTTCAACTGTCATGTCTGCTGCCTTCGATAAACAACGCGTCACAAATTACGTCATAACAATACAGCAGTAAGTGCAAATAGGTAAAACATGCTGAGGTTCTGAAGGGGGAAATGCTTTTTTTCCAGATTAAATGTCGGCTTGCTTTTTTTCCCTCTCGAACATTTTTGTTGTTAGGGAACTAGTTCGTACCAGTTTAATATTTTCATACGCCACGTACTCAATCGTTTATTTTCCTCAGAATTTGTACGAATTCGGAATAAATTCATATGTTTGGTAATTATAAGTATTGAATGTTTATTTTTGCCATTTTATTGGATGATGAAATGTCAGTTGTCGTATCACAAATTTTGCGTAAAACCACTTCGCTACGCTACGCGGTTTTACACAATTTGTGATACGACAACTGACATTTCATCATCCAATAAAATGGCAAAAATAAACATTCAATTCTTTAAAAAGTTGATGTCTCATCAAAGAAGCAGCTCGAGGCCGAAATAGAAGAAACCAAACTATATATAGTAAATAAATGAATATTCGCTATTTTCGAAAACCAGAGTTACTTCTCATTTGAGACGGAATCTGACGTAGACTAATTATGACGTCATCAAATTCTATGGAAACAGTCCTAAAAGTCTGGGAAATAACGGTATAAAATCGACGTTACCATACCATTTTCATGACGTCACGATGGTTTTACGTCAGATACCGTCTGTAAGGGGAAAAATGAAGAGCGAAATTCTATACATGACCTAAAATGTAGACAAAGAGCCAACCTAGGATAGAGGGAGACTCATATTTGTAATAATTGAACCCATCTATTCAGAAAGTCGTTCATGGATCAAACTGTCTGTGTGACTTTTTCTCATTTTCCTTAACCTGTATTGAGTTGGTTAAAACATTTCACAACTTGACCCGACCCGTCTGACAAGGTTGTACAGAATAAACAATTTGATCGGATATTTTTGTCGAATCAATGATTGGAATTGCTTAGATTCTGTATAGATGGTGATTAACCCAGATTCTCCACCTACAATGGTTGTTAAATGTTCTAGTTGCTCGAGACATTTAGAATTTTCTTTTCCCTTTCATTTCTGCATAGGATATATCCTTTTCCGGTGTGATAACTGGATTCAAATTGTCTGAACCGTGTTTTCATTCCTAGGAATCCCAATGAAACTCATTGCTTAAAATATACCTAATACATGTTATTCTTGAAACAACCTTCTCTTTTTTTGTACAAAACAAGGCACATATTGAATTTGAAGACGTTTAACATTTGTACCACTTGGTCAATGTCACTTCTGGTGGACCATGGGTCCCAAAGGGCACATGAAGCAAAGTTCGATCAACTTCGGTTTATCGTTTGTTCAACGCATTGGAAATTTCTGTTATCAAAATTTCTTGAAATACCTAAAACGTGGGTCATGTAGCATCACATCCCGCCAATCCTGCTAAGTCTTTCGGAGCATTTTTTGGATAGAATAACTTTCACAGTCTTTGGCCATATTACATTGTTTAGATTGAGGATCACTGACGAGGGTAAGGCACCCGAAACGTGCATGTCTGGTCAATGCTGCAAATCTTTCTGCTCTTAAATGATGCTATTTAATTTGAAGACTTTAACATACTTTACTGTTTTTGTAGCGAGCGATCAGGGTCATATCCTAATTTTATCCGTGTTACCTCATAATGCTTCAATACCAATGTTTTCATGTGTTTTGTATTGGCAATAAGTTTATGTACTATTTTTGTAATGTGAGACTTAAATGAAGTCAGATCTACTTTAACGTTGAACTCTGATGAAGGCCATCTACATTCTTGTCAGACTGTGACAAAGATTAGACGTCTTCATAGGCAGATAAAGTTGAAACACTATTTATTGTGTTGTAAGACTATATATTTACATTTTGAATTTTATTCCCCATAGGCTGTAATGTTAAGCAGATGGTTGGTATTTGCCCATAAATTACCATCTGCAAAATTATATTACCATCTGCCGAACCAATCAAATTGCTTGCGTCGTAATACAAAAAGTTCGTATTTATGAACAAAATGGCAGCCCCCATGTCGGTTGCTGAGGCATCAAAATTTTAAACTGACCATTGATGATTGATAAAATAAAGTGTAATACAAAGATTTTTTTCAAAGAAATACCAAATAGTAGTCAAAAGCTGTAGTGCAGTATTCATTTTGGTCTTGTTCCTAGATCAATTAAAATACAACATGAATCGAAAATAATTTTCTTTGTCTGCGTTATGAAAAACATGAACGGCGAACTTCTTTTTAGCTATGCATGAGCCCTGTAGAGAAGTTTTATTCCAAGACGCTGAATATTCTAACTGCACAGGCCAGGCCAAAATAGTCCTTTATAAACATCAAATCAAACGGATCATTACAAATTTCAATTTCAAAACAAACACGTTTGATTCAATTCTGTGCAGATAAAAATCAATGTACTCGACGATGTTACATTTAACCCTGCGTTTAACTTATGTAAGAAGTTGTTACAAAATTTCTCTGAGCCCCTGTGCACGAGTGCCTCGAATGCATGTGCGTGTGACGGAATCTGGGACAAAGTGAAACTGTCGATGTTTACGTCTCTCGTATCCTCGTATCTTCCTTAGAACCCACCGATGAGATTCGGGATATCATTTGAATGCACTTTTAACTCAATGACAAGATTTTGTCACCACGGAATTCAATCACTAACCTTGTAGGTTTAACTTTTGATAGACTGGCGCCTGTAAACTACGATCACCTGGCGAACCATTTTTGAAACCGAATCACATAACACCATCGATGCATGCACGCGAAGAAATTGACGATCTGAGACGAATGAAGAAATATTTTACATCGTAAGACTCGTTTATTAAGAAAACATTTTCTTGAAAATATAATGCGAAATTTCTGAAAACTCATTAGTGAAATTACGTCTCGCATGATGGCACTATTTCTTGACACAGTTAGCCGCTTCCTTAGTTACGCCTTCCTAGTAACGCTCTCAAAGACAGCGGGAAATTCGAACTTGAAAGGCATATTTTACTGATAAAAACAACAAATGATGAATGTAAATATAAGAAATAAATGTTATTCAGATGGTTGTTATGGGGAATTTATATTACCATATGGATTTTGATAAATTTATCATGACGCCCTACCGGGCGTCATTCAATTTATCAAAATCCAGATGGTAATATAAATTCCCCATAACAACCATCTGAATAACATTCATTTCTTAAGTATCAGCCTGGTCAACTTGGCGAAGCTTTGTGTAATAATTACTTCTTTCCAGCTCTGTCGCCTTAAAGAAGCTTTATTTTGGCCTTTTATCAATTTGACATCATATTTATTATTTTGTTATTTCGGAAAATTGTCATTTCATCCAAAAATAACATCGAAATTAAAGGAGGAACATATATTTCAATATTGACAATCACATCTGAGCACCATCCCTCCAATGCTATTTTGGTCATCGATTTTATTTAAAACTATGCTACTGAATCGACCCTGCAGGGAGCTGCGCACTCTCTGCAAAGTAATTGCACAAATCCAACTTCAAAACGTAAAACCAGAGGGCGCTACTCAAATGACTTTTGGGTGCGTCTGAAAATTACTTTGGCTGGAAGCATCACTGATGAGGATTTTTCTATCCGATAATTTTTTATACGCCCGTCATTTGACGGGACGTATTATGGTATGGCGAAGTCCGTCCGTCTGTCCGTCCGTCCGTCCGTCCGTCTGTCCGTCTGTCCGTCTGTCCGTCCGCCTATGGAACGCAATAACTTGAATACGCGTCAAAGGATTTTTATGAAATTTATACATAGTGATCAGACTGTGGAGAGGAAGCCGCCTTTCGATTTTCAGGTTCATCCGATTTGTCGTTACAGAGTTATGGGACTTAGATTTTTTAAATACAGTGAAAATATACTAAAATATTTAAAAATTATTTAAAAATCTATTTCTGGTCGAAATGTTTTGAAATTTGGTATACTTCAAGTAGAAAGGATGTTCTTTGACATATGTAACGGGTTTTTAATTTTTTTGTCGCATAACCGAGATATTGTGTGTAATGGGAAGGGGGGGGGGGGGGTTATATGCACATACATTTTAAGCTAAGGGCAAAATATAGGCGCATGGAACGCGATAACTTGAATATGCGTCAACGGATTTTCATGATATTCATACATTATGATTGGACTGTGGAGAGGAAGCCGCCTTTCGATTTTCAGGTTTATTCGATATGTCGTTACAGAGTTGTGGGACTTAGATTTTTAAAATACAGTGAAAATATACTAAAATATTTAAAAATTATTTAAAAATCTATTTCTGGTCGAAATGTTTTGAAATTTTGTATACTTCATGTAGGAAGGATGTTCTTTGACATATGTAACGGGTTTTTAATTTTTTTGTCGCATAACCGAGATATTGTGTGTAATAGGAAGGGGGGAGGGGTGGGTTATATGCACATAGATGTTAAGCTAAGGGCAAAATATAGGCGCATGGAACGCAATAACTTGAATATGCGTCAACGGATTTTCATGGTATTCATACATTATGATTGGACTGTGGAGAGGAAGCCGCCTTTCGATTTTCAGGTTCATTCGATATGTCGTTACAGAGTTATGGGACTTAGACAATTTAAAATACAGTGAAAATATACTAAAATAGTTAAAAATTATTTAAAAATCTATTTCTGGTCGAAATGTTTTGAAATTTTGTATACTTAAGGTAGAAAGGATGCTCTTTGACATATGTAACGGGTTTTTAATTTTTTGGTCGCATAAGCGAGATATTGTGTGTAATAGGAAGGGGGGGGGGGGGTTATATGCACATACATGTTAAGCTATGGGCAAAATATAGGCGCATGGAACGCAATAACTTGAATACGGTCAACGGATTTTCATGATATTTGTACATTTTGATCAGACTTTGAAGAGGAAGCTGCCTTTCGATTTTAAGCTAGGTTCATCCAATTTGTCCTTATGGAGTTATTTTGGTGTTGTGAAAAAAATCCCAACGGGCGTATCTTGCTGCGTGAGCGTAGGCTTTATTCTTCAAGAAGGTGGAGAGTTAGAACACTTCAGTATTATTCGTTACACAGCCAAATGTGCCTTACATGAAATTCAAATGAAATGAGGATCATGTAAATTTCACATGAAAGTTCATGTGAAATTCATATCAATTTGACATAAAATTTATGTGAAAAAAAAAATTCACATCAATTTACTTCACATGAATTTTACATGAAATTTTCTTTGTTACCTTCAAACAAAATGGACTTTACATGCAATTCGTTTTAAAAACTTCACATGAATTTCATGTGAAAAATTTAATGTAAATTTCATGTTCGTGCTCGATTCACATAAATTTCATGTGAACTTTTATGTAAAGTTCATGTAAATTTCACATAAATTTCATATGAGGCACAATTGGCTGTGTAAAGCATATACGAGTATATATTCATACGATTCATCCAAAATCAGAAAAAAAAGATCCTACATTTAGAATTTGAATATGTAAAAGCTTTTTTTTTTTTTTTACATATTCATACGATACATATTCATGTTAAGACTATGGTCCACTTTATCGTTAGACAAAGCTAAGAAGGCCATGTACTTTATTGTCGGAATATGAAGAAGACGGTTTTACGTTTCCCTCGGATTATGGTAAATACCAATTGACGTAATGACATACTACGGTTAAGTTCGATGTACCTAATTGAAAACCATTGAAGTATCCCAGCCATGCTTTTATACAGCACCCTAGCTTCTTGACACAAAGATATCAAAGATGCACGACAATAACAGCCCGATATTCTTTATTGACATAGATCTGTGAAGAACGATATATCTATTAATTGACAATAATCCTAAGTCTCTTTCTAATAAGAAATTAAAAGGCGGAAATTGTTTTATATCATATTTGTTCGAGAGACTCGCAACAGTTACTTTGCTATAATTTGATTCTCTTCATAGACATTTGAAACTTGATTTACGACATAACTTTGTACGTCGTTATTGCAGAGGACTACATGTATATAGTCTTTCATTTTGTATCGAACACAAATTGATCTTATTGTCAATATACTTGGACACATATGTTTCACTATAATGTTGTAATTAGTTTTATGATAAGACGAGTTGAAGAATTTTATTGCGATAAAGTTGGAAGGGTTAATATCAGATTTCTACCAGTATTCTTGGATATTTGTCCTTAAAAGAAGAGAAGAAATCTCAAAATTTCTTGAAATTTCTAAAACTTGGGTCCTGTAGCATCATATCATACCCTTTCTGCTACGTCTTTCGGTACATTCTTGAATATAATAATTTTCACACTCTTTGGCCATATAACATTGTTTAGACTGATGATCACTGACCCGAAACGTTCATGTCTGGTCCATGCTTCAAATTTATCTGTTCCTAAATGATGCTATTGAATTTGATGACGTTAAACATTTGTACCTCTTGATGATTGTCAGTACTGTCGGACCAGGAGTCCCCGAGAGTACATGTAGCCAAGTTCGATCAACTTCGGTCGATCGTCTCTTCAACACATTCGAAAATTTCTGTTGTCAAAATTTCTTGAAATTTCTAAAACGTGGGTCCTGTAGCATCATATTCAAACATTCCTACTACGTCTTTCGGTACATTCTTGAACATAATAATTTTCACACTCTTTGGTCATATAACATTGTTTAGATTGAGGGTCACTGAAGACGTTTAACACCCAAAAAGGATAAGAACATATTTACCGAAGAACAATCGATAGACGAAGATAAGAGCTACGCATGGAAAAGATATTCCTTAGTCATATACAGTCTTACGAAATTTTGAAAAATATTTCATATTAATTCAAACAAATAAAATTTCAGTGAATGAAAATCGAAAAAAAACCCCCAAAATCATAATCGTCATACAAATTCTTGAAAAACAAAAACAAAACAAAGAAAGGGAGGGAGGAGATCCCGACAATGAAAACAGCGAACAAACGGACAAACAAACGGAGACAATAACACAGTACCATAGAAACTCGAAGGACAACAGAATCTCATGAACAATCTCCACTTAGTCTCATCTCAATCTCCACTTAATCTCATGAACAATCTCCACTTAGTCTCATCTCAATCTCCACTTAATCTCATGAACAATCTCCACTTAGTCTCATCTCAATCTCCACTTAATCTCATGAACAATCTCCACTTAGTCTCATCTCAATCTCCACTTAATCTCATGAACAATCTCCACTTAGTCTCATCTCAATCTCCACTTAATCTCATGAACAATCTCCACTTAGTCTCATCTCAATCTCCACTTAATCTCATGAACAATCTCCACTTAGTCTCATCTCGATCTCCACTGAATCTCATGAACAATCTCCACTTAGTCTCATCTCGATCTCCACTGAATCTCATGAACAATCTCCACTTAGTCTAGAATAACAACGCTAACATTAAATAAGTAACTAAAAAGCAATTCCAGTTATCGAAAGCTTACCAAACATAATAACTTAATTTGAGTAACTTAAGGAACACTGAGGACTACCAAACAATGTTCACCTTAATTCAAGCTTTAGAATTGATTTTTTATCATGTGGAGGAATTATGTACTTGTGGGACTAGGAAAAAGAGTTGTAATTTAAAACACCTGAATAAAGAATGGACAAAAATGTTCTGTCATCTATTCTAATATTGAATTCTTTATTTACACATCTAATCTACTCTCGCCAATTTACTCCTATAAATTTCCTTGTTAACAATCCTCTTGCAACCTCTGAGTAATTCAAAGAAAATAAAAAAGTGAATAATTTTTTGAACATTGAACTACATGTAAGCTCAATTTTGAGAACGGTTTGCCTATGTATTGGTCAATATAAATTATTACATTGGATCTGTTTCTTACATATTGTTCAGGTATACGAAGTTGTGCTAATTACATTTTTTTAGTTTATGGAAAGATTTCCTAAGAATCACTGACATGACATCAACAGTTACGAAAAGCCTTGATGAAAATATTTCTTTTTTTCGATGGACTCTGTGGAGATTGTTCATTGATATATTGTAGTCCTTCGTTTTTCTATGGTGTAATAGTTTTGACTCCGTCTGTTCGATTTTTTCTTCATTTTTATTGGGGGGGGGGGGGGGGGGGGGGAGTGAGTTTCCACTGTTAGGGATCTCTTCCCTATCTTTGTTTTGTTTTTAATTTGTAAGCCTATTTTAAATCATGAATGTTTGATTCTGATTAAGGCTTTGTATTTGATTTTCATCTACTACTAAAGCCCGGTCACACTGCACTCCAAGTCCAAATCACGTTCAAAAATCTGCTAAACGTGGTCGTACGTGGTAATTTTGCCATGACTGTTCTTTGTACGGGGTATGACCGCCGCCACTGCTGAAACACTGCCTAAGCACGGCTTACCACGTCCAACCACGTCTAAAGCTAATAACGTTGGTGATAAGACGTTATACACACGCATTTACCCGTGATACCAACACGGAACACACGTGCAATGACCGTGCTCTGTCCGTGACAGACCGCTAAAGCTTTCGCGTCTTAGACACGGTAAGACGCGAAAGCTTTAGCAGTCTATCACGGACAGAGCACGGTCATTCGACGGGTTTTCCGCGTCGGTATCACAGGTAATAGCGTGTGTATCGCATCTTATCACGAACACTTTTAGCCGTAGACGTGTTTGGACGTGGTTAGCCGTGCTTAGGCAGTGTTTCATCAGTGGAACAGCCGCCGACGGTCATATCCCGTACAAAGCACAGCCGTGGCAAAAATTACCACGTATGACCACGTCCGGCAGATTTTTGAACGTGATTTGGACGTGGAGTGCAGTGTGACCGGGGCTTTACATACTGAAATCTTCCGCGTTTTATGTTTACTCTTGTCTTCAGTGAAGGAAAGGGGCACATTGAAAACATTAAGTGGGCATTACTAAATTACGTAATTTACTCCTTTATGGCTATGTTTTGAGACAGAGTGCAAATTAGTTCCACTTTGAATGACACCGGCTGTGTACAGGTCAGGAACTAGGTTACATCAATTCGGCTCCACGGGAAACGAGTGACGTTTCAGTGTCGTAGAGAATCTTTGTGATTGGCAGATATCCATTAAAAGAGAAGTTTCTTTAGTATCATACAAAGTCTTCAGATAAAACATCGCTTGATTTATCACTGATGATAGTTATTCTCTCTCCCCTATATCTTCATTATGTTTCACATCAATCACTTCAGCACAGTTTATTTGTCCAAATATGATCTGATAAATTACACCGACTCTGTTCTCCTTAAGTGTTTCCATTTCCTATTGAAAAGGCTTACGTGTCCTGTTCTATCGGCACTAACAATATAGAATTTTGTGACATAAATAAGATACACTCTAGTGGCAGACAAAAGTATTATTACTAAATCTTGATAAATGGTCAAAAAGGCTAATGGAAAGGATATGTTTCTTTCGAAAACCAAAGAAACAGCAATTAGAGTACATAGAGAAAATATCTTCTTCTTAAGCGGGAGCGTCATTTCAAAGAAGGTAAAAGAATAAGGGCATGACTATTTTTCCTCGCATCCATCTTGCTTTTTAACATTTGCCCATTTTGGCTATTTATCAAAAGTTAATCAATACTTTGGCAGTTTCGGGGATTGTCATTAGCTTTGTGTGACCTTCCCGGGAGATGATCGATTGTTCAGTACAGCGCATTCTTCGTTATTTGTGATATGATAGATGATACAATTGATGATATATTTACACTGTTTCGTGTCATTATGAATCCATATAGAAACAAACCAATTTTGGAATCATGTCCACGTCCATGATGATGTCATCGATATATATAATAAATTGTAATATTAACTTCATGTTTCGATTTGGCGAGGTTTAGTGTACTAAGCTTAAGTCCTTTTGGTACATAACTTGTACTTCCGTTTTAATATTAAGGAATCTATCGAGTGATGTATATAGCATGCAGTCAGAAGACGCTTACTCCCCCTAGGTATTTGATCTCATTTTGAAGTATTAAAACCAACTTCAGTCAGCAGAGCTCGAATGGTTCGTAAATGCCGATCATTTACTCCATACCCATTTACATTATCGTTACTTTTTCGTCAAAAGCAACAACTAACGAAAGAAGTATTCGGTTAACAAGTTCTCTTTTATGTCAAGATAATACCCGTATCTGGAGTTTTGCCACTGCATCTTTATTTTCATGTAAACATAATTTTTATGCCAACAATATTCTCTCTTTTATGCCAACGATATTCTCTTTTCACACCAACGGTATTCTCTATTTACGCCAACGATATTCTCTTTTTACGCCAATGATACTCTCTTTTTACGCCAACGATACTCTCTTTTTTATGCCAACGATATTCTCTCTTTTATGCCAACGATACTCTCTTTTTACGCCAACGATACTCTCTTTTTACGCCAACGATACTCTCTTTTTTATGCCAACGATATTCTCTTTTCACACCAACGGTAATCTCTATTTACACCAACGGTATTCTCTATTTACACCAACGGTATTCTCTATTTACGCCAACGATATTCTCTTTTTACGCCAACGATACTCTCTTTTTTATGCCAACGATATTCTCGATATATATAGTCCACCAAAAGCGATACAAAACTAGCGGCTAAAATGTATCTATTTTAGTTTACTGTATGCCCATTCTTGGGTATCCATTTCCGGTCGGTGCGTAATCGTGGTCCGTATGGACTCCATTGACGTGTTCATTTCAACTATTCCTATTCCTCTTCGATGTCTTCGCCTTTACCTTCAGAAAAAGCTACCGTTTCTCTCCACGGCGAGTTTTAACTAGAGCGTAAGTAACTCCAAAACATAGATAACCATTGAAAGAGCCCGACACATTATCGTGAAAAATTCATTGTTAAACGAAATATAGAATTGGAGCCTTCTAGATAGTAAACAATCAAAATACATAAAAGAGTCATATACTAGTAGATAGAGAGAGACAAGTAAAGAATTATCATTATCTCAAAACGACGGTATTGATTAATTTAATAAAGGAAAAAAGTATTTATCTTTCATCCGTACGATCTGACGATAACGAAAAAGAATAAGACAAATACAAATCTGACTATTCTATTGAATGTTATTGGAACGAAAACATGATTTATATAATTGGGACTCTTTGAATAAATAAGAAAACTGACTGAATCCACATACTAAAGAATCTGTCTTTATTCCGTGATGATAACTCTTGATAAAAAAAAAACATTCTTTTCATAATGCTATTGCTGTTAGATGAAATATAAATTAATCTATTTTGAGACGGAAATTATATAACATCTGCATTTAAAATATGAGAAATACCCGGCTGCAACAACCTCAGCAAAAACCCGTAACACCTAAATACAACGACCCAGAACGTGCAAGCACACCAAGAGGCACAAAAAACCTAAATACAACGACCCAGAACGTACAAGCACACCAAGAGGCCCAAAACACCTAAATACAACGACCCAGAACGTACAAGCACACCAAGAGACCCAAAACACCTAAATACAACTACCCAGAACGTACAAGCACACCAAGAGGCCCAAAACACCTAAATACAACGACCCAGAACGTGCAAGCACACCAAGAGGCACAAAAAACCTAAATACAACTACCCAGAACGTACAAGCACACCAAGAGGCCCAAAACACCTAAATACCACAAAAACGTACAAGCACACCAAGAGGCCCAAAACACCTAAATACAACTACCCAGAACGTACAAGCACACCAAGAGGCACAAACACCTAAATACAACGACCCAGAACGTACAAGCACACCAAGAGACACAAAAAACCTAAATACAACTACCCAGAACGTACAAGCACACCAAGAGGCCCAAAACACCTAAATACCACAAAAACGTACAAGCACACCAAGAGGCCCAAAACACCTAAATACAACTACCCAGAACGTACAAGCACACCAAGAGGCCCAAAACACCTAAATACCACAAAAACGTACAAGCACACCAAGAGGCCCAAAACACCTAAATACAACTACCCAGAACGTGCAAGCACACCAAGAGGCACAAAAACCCTAAATACAACTACCCAGAACGTACAAGCACACCAAGAGGCCCAAAACACCTAAATACCACAAAAACGTACAAGCACACCAAGAGGCCCAAAACACCTAAATACAACGACCCAGAACGTGCAAGCACACCAAGAGGCACAAAAAACCTAAATACAACTACCCGAAACGTACAAGCACACCAAGAGGCACAAAAAACCTAAATACAACTACCCAAAACGTACAAGCACACCAAGAGGCCCAAAACACCTAAATTCCACAAAAACGTACAAGCACACCAAGAGGTAAAAACACCTAAATACAACTACCCAGAACGCGCAAGCACAGCAAGAGGCACAAAATACCTAAGTACTACAACCCAGAACCTACAAGCACACCAAGAGGCACAAAACACCTAAATACTACAACCCAGAACTTACAAACACATCAAGAGGCACAAAAGGTACAAGGAACACCAAATATAAGAGATGACTTCAAAACATTGATCACAAAAGACTACACATAAACCAACGAGACCAATTGTGTGGGTATCTACATTACGTGCACACAACCCTCAAACTTGTCTGGTTATCCAGTGAGCTCGAATGCACAACTGTGTAAAATTGTGTAGGTCTCACAACCCTTCCACTTGCCTGGTTATCCAGCGAGCTCGAACACACAACTGTTGTCTATAATAGCCTGAGGACTGTTAGATAACGACACAAATAAGACAGCTTAACACAGGGCCCCATGTAACAATTAAATGAAATAACATTCACTATTTTATGTATACCTATAAGGCTTGTCGTAACGATGTCTTAGAAGTGGCGGGAGCCAGTATCGCCTATTTTTGAAGCGATGAATCTTATGCTGACTTATTATGTCATTGCATGACGTCGAAAATCAAAGGCATCTTAGGATTTTCTTATGTTTGGATCATGCTATCTATTGCAAATTTAGGATATTTTTTATGCGTTTATACACTGTCTGAACATGCATATCTCATTGAATACACTTAACACAAATTGTATTCTCGATCTTCTGAAATTGATGATAATTCTAGCAGGTCTTCAAGAATAGAATCCAGAATTTTGACTACAGATTATATCGTGAACGTCTAAGAGTATCCGTTTGTAGAGTGCAATCTTTTAAAACATAGTAAATTAATAATGATAGAGGCCGTACTTCCAGATTGCGAATCGTATGTTATGCTTTCCATCCACTCACTATATTTACTTCCAGTTTGCGAATCGTATGTTATTCTTTCCGTCCACTAGCCATTTGAAACACATTTTACAAATTTGAAGGGTCTATCCTTTTGCACGTCGTCTCCAACTGAACCCTGTTTTTATTTTAATAATCGCATCGTTAAAATTTGCTAAGATCTCATGTCTGATACTGAATTTGATGTTTTGATATCCAAAAGGCCACCGCTCTCTGGAGATTACGAACTCCATTTTTTCATTGGTAACCTAGCTAGTTAGACTTTTCATTTTTGTTTTTAGACGTAAACTTGTTCATGTACAGTTCACCATGGTGAGCGTATTTTTCTTCCTAAATTTTATAAAGGACCTAATGTTGGAAAGATTCACTCCGTCATTTAACCAAATATATTTACCGAATACGTGTTTCACATTCAAAATGTGTAGAAAATTCTTAAATGATGCTATTGAATCTGAAGACGTTTAACATTTCAAAACAATTATCATTAGGATTTGATTTGAACCCATCATTAAATAGACCAAGAATTAAGAAATGAATCTTATATTTTTCTGTTGATGCAGGTATCACCCGAAAAATTGGACAGAAAACTGCATTAATGCGCGTAGCATAAACGTCTTTATTTCAAAATCGCGAAATTTTCCCCAAGCGAAAATAACCACGTTTTAGTTGTTTACAGAACCATTTTATGTTGAATTAAGAACGTGTTCTTACAATCTACAATCAAGCTCTCATTTTCAAGATCGAGACTGCATGCATGTAAATGAGTTTCATTTCCATCATCTTATCCAATTTGTGAGCTTAGATGATAACTTTAATTCTCATTTGAATAATCCATTTATATCTGCTTTTATTGGAGTACTTGGTATTTTAGATTAATCTTCCTTGCCTTAATTCCTATGATAGATTTCTCAAGTCGAAAGTAGTCTGTAAGACTTAAGGATTTCTATAAATGAGATTATCAGCCGCCCGAAAGATTTCATCTGTTCTAGTTCCATTCTATGAGAGAATTGCGTACATCTCGTTTTGGAAAGTAATTGCCTTAAATGAGGTTTAGGTTCACATAATAGAAAATGTGTCTATTTGAAATAAGGCAGTGCTCAGTGACGCCACTTTAAGGCCAACCCTGTTTTTTTCTTTGTTAAGCATCAGGTAAATCCGTAAAACAACAGACAACAGATAGACGTGAAAATATAAAGAAAATGAAAAAAAATCTTTCTCTTGGTAGAGAAGCAAAGAAAGTGGCACAAAATTATCCTTTTGTTTCATTTTATAAATTTTCAAGTTACGTAGCCCTTTGTAAGACTGAATGTCCTATGAAAATGGTTGATACTACACCTCTGATTTGAAAAAAGGCGAATAGAGATGGAAAATAAGGACAAAGAGTGAATGCAATCAATACCCTGAAAACTACGGAAGCCCGTAGGTGACAGGTATGAATTGAAATTTATCTGGCAGTCGCCAGATAATTATCTGGCGGCCGCCAGATAAATTATCTGGCGACCGCCAGATAAATTAAGTGGCGGCCGCCAGATAAATTATTTCATACCTATCACCTACGGGCTTCCGTAGAAAACATATCCGCCCGCTGAAGCTTAACAAAGAAAAGACTTGTCGTGGCCTTAGCTATTTTAATCTATAAATAGGGATTACATTCTATGCAGTTTGAAACTAAACATGGGAATTACGACTTGATATATGACTTTTTCTATTTATCTTTTTCGATGGAAAAAGAATTAAGGATAAGGCTGCAAAATACATGTATCTCCAGAAACGCTCGATAATATAAGGCTGCAGCAAAATTACGCGAGAGCATTAAATTTCGAAAACCAACACACAAGCAGAATGTATCACCGAGCAAAATATACGTAAACACTTAATGAACTTAATATGTTCACCTTACAGGTTTATGATGCAAATTCTTTGTGTATATAGAAATAAAGGTGCGGCCATTGATGTGAACGTGGGGCTACGAGGCAGACGGACGGACGGAGAGATGTAAATATAGACAGACGGACGAATCTTTAGCAACAGTAGGATGATAACGTTAGCGTATTATAAACGTATTCCAATCATCAAACACAAAACCCGAAATCAGATTCCAAAAAAATCACAATCAAAAGGCTTTAGTTACAAATTCTTGAACTTTCTTATGAAAAAAAAGAAAAATTGTACAAACAGACGGATACACAGCTCCATAGAAACACGAAGGATAACTTCCAGTGCAAGTATAGGTGGCGCTTTAAAAGCGCCTTGCTGAACATATTCAAAAAGGGAAGCTTTTAAAAATCTTATTCAATTTCTCTCAATGTATTATTTTTAAACAAACAAGGGGGAGGGGGGGGGGGGGGGTAGCTCTTTGGCCCCGGTATCAAAATTTAGAATAAGACTTTGGAAATACCTTGAAAAAATTCAATGAATATATTAGATGTTAATGAATGACATCTTATAAGTAATAGGCGAAATAAAGGAAATTCCAAGTTCTAAGTTTAGAAATTATAGGAGAGAGACCTAATAAAAGAAATGAATAGTTCATAGTTGTTTGCATATATATCTATACACTGCCATCCATAAATTACTATACAAACAAGGAAATCATTCTAAATTCTCTAAAATTTTGTCCTATTTTTTCCCGGTCTGAACTTGAGAGATTCATGATGCTTGGCTTCATATACTTCAAATTTTGAATTGTGATAACGAAAATACATATGGAAACTTTTTTCATCATCACAATTTTCTTTCAAAACTTTTTACTTTTATATAAAAAGAATGAAAAAGCAAAAAAAAAAAAATGTAAATATTCGGGTCAAGTATATTACAAATGATTTCTACATGGTTCATCTTCAGAATTATGCAACAATGGATTCGAAACTGATCATTTTCTAACAGCATCATGAACAGAAACAGTGTATACTAATTTATGGATAGCAGTATATATGCCCTAAGATGCAATGTTAGTGTCAAGTTATGTACAACAGATGTGCATATGCAGTATACCGTGAAACCGATAACAAATATCAATATTTACTAATATACTTTATGAATAACTGTTTTTCATCGCATGGCATTCCATCTTTATTTTTCTTTTATTGCTGTTAAATTTCCATGAATTGGATCAATACTTGAGCAGTAGACTACTAAAGTAAGATGTTTATTTAATTGTCGATTTTGCTTTGTTCTATTCCCTTTTTGGAAAAAAAATCCTACTAGTACTTCGACAGAATTGTAAAAGGAGAATGATGGCGTGCTTAGGCTGCTTCCTTTACAATAGATTTTGTCAACATGAAAGACAAAAGTATCAACTAAAAGCGCGGATCCAGAGGGGGGGGGGGTCCGGACCCCCTGGAACTTTCGAGGCATAGTTTAAAAAAAATAATGATTATACATTTTTCATAAGATTAACTACCGATTCCCCTTTTGTGGTCAAAATATAAAAAATATAACATGAAATTGTATTGGAAATCTTTCATTTTGATAAAATTTTGCCGTCAGCATTTCAAAAATTCAAAAAAGTCCATACGTTATATACAACCCATATACATTACACCTTGTTCAATAAACAAGGGCACTGACGAGGGTTAAATACCCGAAACGTGCATGTCTGGTCCATGCTGCAAATTTATCTGTTTATAAATGATGCTATTGAATTTGAAGACGTTTAACATTTGAACTACTTGGTGAGTGTCACTGCTGGTGGACCAGGAGTCCCCGAGGGCACATGAAGCCAAGTTCGATCAACTTCGGTTGATCGTCTGTCTCTTCAACGCATTCGAAAATTTCTGTTGCCAAATTTCTTAAAATTTCTAAAACGTGGGTCCTTTGCATCATATCCCACCCATCCTGCTATGTCTTTCGGTACATTTTAACATACTAATTTTCACACCCTTTGGCCATATCACTTTGTCTAGATTGAAGATCACTGACGAGGGTTAAATACCCGAAACGTGCATGTCTGGTCCATGCTGCAAATTTATCTGTTCATAAATGATGCTATTGAATTTGAAGACGTTTTACATTGCAAGGAAAATATGTCTTCTATGTTTTGTGATATCTCTCTGCAACCCATTGCTCACTCCTTATAGTTTTAAAAGGGCCATTTTCTGTTTTCTATTATTCTTGAAAAAAAAATGATAATCGCAATTCTCTTTATATTACTTCATCTGATATAAGGACTTGAGCAAGTCTACAGATAGGGAAGGAGACCTTAACTAACACCTTTTTATCCTCTTTTGCGTTCATATCTGCCTCTTTTTAATCGCCCAAGATTCCTTGGATGTGGAATCTTAAAGTGTGAAGTCTGAACTTTGTCAACTTGAAAATGTCATATTAATATGATTAGTGGGTCGTGTATACATTTCGACAAATGACGTCTCAGAGTCTGTAGTGTAGTCCGACAAGTTGACCCAAGGCGGTTGTTGGGTACTGTTGTGTATAGTTTTGGGTCAGGCAGTGATGCATAGGCAAAAGATGAGAATATGGAATTCCAAAATTTTCTTGGTCATGCATATTTTTTCAACTGACATTCGTTATTAGACCAGAAATATAATCTCAACTTTTGTCTATGCATTTCTGTCATACCCAAATCTATTTGGGTATGACGAGTCGTACTATCTGTGATGATACGCAGGATCGATATGAAGAATTTTTTTTTTGTTTTATTTTTGCTAAAAACTCCCCATAACGAAAACAGATTAAAGTACACGAGTGGGTGTCCCTTTCTACTAAAAACAATTTCTCAGTTTAAGTGAAAGCAAATCAAATCAGCACATAAGCACTGAAAAATGTAGGCGAATGATACCCTCCAAAACTAATAGTCCACAAGTAGCAATAAAAACCTATTACATTTCCAACAAGAACATATATTAAAAGACTATCCCAACGTCTGCAGTGAAAGATACATCGATTCCACACGAGGGAATTCATAATCAAGAAAAAAACCTGATGCAAGATTTTGATGCCCTAGGGTGAACAACCGTTAAATAGGATGAATTCGAGATACAATGAGGAAGCTATAATACACAAGTGTGCGTTCTTCGAGACGAACAAATTGGAGGGTTGTGTGAACACTAAACATTTGCTTCCAACGCAGCAGATTGTCGTCTTCAAAAGTCGGTACCACTTGCCAACTGGTCTTTTGGTTTATTGTGTTACAGTCTGTTGTATTTAATGCTCCGATGTCGTCTCTGGTGTTGGGTTTTCCTCGACCTTTCGGGGTCGTTCTTGTGCTTGTCAACTCTGTGTTTTTCGCATTTTAGTGTTTCAGTATTTTGCTGTGGTAGCTGCCATCGAGTCCTGTTGGAGAATCGCTTCTTTCTTTTATACTATTCAAAATTCTACCAGCGATCGGTTACCTAAAAACCTTCAAAAGGGAGCTCGACCGGGGAGTTTGTTATATGACTCTGAAATAATTGAATTTATTGGGGTATCATTGATCCTTTGATCAATTTTTTTTTTCATATTCTTTGTATAGTTATATATTACTACATAAAAGTTGCTCCCTTAATTTTTTTTAGAAGTGTAATTAATTTGTTGCTGTCTTATCTTTGAATTTAAGAGAATGCAATTTTCAAATAAACAAAAAGGATCAATTTAAGAATGACAAATATGGACAATGACCATATCCCAATACACAGTACATAATCGATTATTCAGAAAATCGTGAACCGAAGGCATACAAAATCAGGAAAAACAGGTTCCATATCAAACAAACAAAAACCTCCACCACATGAAAAGAAGTTAACTCCCAATATGGTACATGTATTAGGTACGCAGTCCTTACATGAACGCTTCCGTTTCATTTTGCCATAAATAAAGGAACAATTTTCATAATATTCCATCTGGTCAAATTCGCATATTTGTTTACAAGTTGAGTGACAGTGCTTTAACTGTCCCTTGGTCATCATCAACCAATAATTGTCATAGTACAATCACGCATGGACTCCAAGGAATTATCATTCAATAATTAGAACCTTACATCTGGCAGGGAAAAAGCTGATACACAATAAATGATACGGGATTCAACAGAGGTTAATCTTGGGATAATTGAAATTGAGTATGACTGCTCGGGTTTCTAACCAATAGAAAAATACATTCCTTATAACATTAATAGGGAAAATTCAAACTGTATTCTACATGAATGGTTTACGCCAAAATATTTATTTTCGGTGTTGCAACCTACAATGGATTTCGTTTATTGATGGGACTCTGTGGAGATTATTCATATATATTAGTATATAAAATGTTGACCTTCATGATGCGATTATTCTTGTTGTCTTTATTCGTTTGTTTTCTTTAGTCTAGTTTCATGTGTGTGTTCCGCTGTATGTGTGTTCCGTTGTACGTTTGTTCCGCTGTGTGTGTGTTCCGCTGTGTGTGTTCCACTGTTTATATGTTCCGCTGTACGTGTGTTCCGTTGTACGTGTGTCCCGCTGTGCGTTTGTTCCGCTGTGTGTGTGTCTGTTATTGCAGCGTCGTAAGGTTGAGGATCTCCAACTCATCTGTTGAATTTCTTCAATATTTTCCCTCACGAAATTTAATGATTTTTTTCTAAAATAAGGGGTATCATCAGGGATAGCTCTGTGCTCTGTCCTTTTAGGAAATTTAGGTCAAGCTTAGACTTTTTCTCTCCATAATTCCATATAACATGTATTTGGATTTCCTCTTTTTCGGTCTCGAGCATCACTGATGAGACATAACTTGCTGAAATGCGCATATCGTGCACTGACATTTTATAATAGAACATATATTTCAATATTAACAATTTCAACCAGGTTGGTATATCTGCTGGTGGATTGTTTAGTCCCAAATGATATCCATCGTCTAGTCTCTCTGTGTTTCTGCACTATTTGTAAATTCTCTGTCACAAAATTTAATAATTTTTTTTTCTAAAACTAAGAGATATCTCATTGATGGAATATCTCTGTCTTTAGCAGGTTCTTTGGCAGAAATTTAGGTCAAGCTTAGACTTTTGCTCTTCATAATATAATATTATTCGGAGTCTCGAGCATCACTGATAAGACTTAACTTGGTGAGTGTCACTACTGGTAGACCAGGAGTCCCCGAGGGCGCATGTAGGCAAGTTCAATCAACTTCGGTGGATCGTTTCTTCAACGCATTCGAAAATTTATGTTATCAAAATTTCTTGAAATTTCTAAAACGTGGGTCCTGTAGCATTATATCCCACTCATCCTGCTACGTATTCCAGTAAATTTTTGGACATAATAACTTTAACAGTCTTGGCCATATCACATTGTTCAAATTGAGGATCACTGACGAGGGTTAAGTACCTGAAACGTGCATGTCTGGTCCATGCTGCAAATTTATCTGTTCTTAAATGATGCTATTGAATTAGAAGACGTTTGAAATTTCTGAAATGCGCATATGGTGCTCTGAAATTTTATAAAAGAACATATATTTCAATATTGATAATATAAATGAATTGTTTCTTCTGACATGAAAATGGTACTTTCCAAATTCAAATCTTCATCTGGAGATAGTTCGCTCTTTCGGGAAATGATTGCGTGAAATAAGATTCCTCATTATTCTTTACACTTTTAAATAAAGATAAATCAAAACAGGAGAGAAACGTAACAGATTGTCAATTTAGTTATGCCCTTTGCGACGGAAACTAACAACAGATAGTGCAACATTGAAATTTTTAATTGTAGATAGTTCTATAGCATTTCTTATTGCCTCATTTATAAAAATAACTTGACTTTTAGTGCAAATTTTGATATAGGATTCTAAATGTTTCACACGATGTTTTCGTCTAAAATAATAGACACTAAATGTGCCTACTGTAAAATGTCCTTTTATCAGTTTAATTCTCGAGTCGCGACTAATTTCTTAGAAAATTGCGTCGTTTGAGAGCCTTTTAACAAACACTGGATCTGACATTCTCTCAAAGTAATGCACTAATCGGAATACGTTGTTCTCTTCAATTCCCTTAACGTCAACTTGGCGATTTCCTACGAAAACCCCGGGAAGCTTTTGCTATGTCTCGTACGTGAATCAATCGATGGAACCTATCATTGGTCCCTTTTATCACAGGACGTAGACTATTTTTAGTAAAAATGGCCCTTTTGTTTATATTCTTTGTGATTATTTGGAATAAGTTGCCTCAATGGAAACATGTGGGCACATACCAGACTGTATACAACACAGATTGTACATTATTTTCTGTTCCAATACCGTATTTAGCTCTCATCGTAAAATACATCTATAATAATGGAAATTACGGTCATCATTGTCTATTATGATCGTCAAATAACGAGGAGGGAGGAAAGCATCATGTTTCGAGCCAAATAAAATATATAAGAGCTGCATCATCTTGACTGTCATACCTATACAATATCGTTGCGTGTATCTTTGTGCCACGGTAGACACACTATAATCACTGTCTTTGACGAAGCGGTAAATACTGGAGATCGAAGCCTCAGTGCCAGCTGAGATTAGCGTTTAGATATTAAAGATGAAGTCTGATGTGTATTTAGCGTAAAGGGATATATCTCAGTCCCCATCACGATCTCTCTTGTAGTATATATTGTTCATTGGAAAAATGATTCTTATTAACAAGAGAAACTTATGAACAGTGGAAAATAATAGCCAAGACTAATTACCAAGTGGTGCGCCAATTATGTGATTGTGATCATTGACTTTATAGGGACATTAAATTGGCAATGACATGAATCAGAAGTCGCTGGTTCTCATACGTTTGGGAGATCCTCCTCCTCCGGTTGCCACGTTTGTAAGATAGTTTTGCTGACAGAAGATTTCCCTTCCTGACGATGTTAAGCCGAGTGTGAATGATGCTAACAAAGTTCGTGTAAACATTGACAGTACCGGGTTATCATCTGAACACCTAAGGTAAGAAATTCCATATGTAACGCTTCGATAGATAAAATTATCAGTAAGTCATGATCAATTACATGTTTAACGTCTTCAAATTCATTAGCATCATTAAATTTACAGCATGGACCAGACATGCACGTTTCGGGTATTTAATTCTCGTCAGTGATCCTCAACCTAAGCAATGTAGTGCGGCCAAAATCTATGAAAATTATGTCCTAAATATACCGAAAGACATAGCAAGATGGCTTGGATATGATGAATACTACTGGTAATCCATTTGTGAAAATGTGTTTTAAAAAGATTATATTACTTAATGTAGTCAATCTATAGATTTCTCCCCTATTGTCGTATTCTGGATTCTTTATGAACAAAATTAGAACGGTTATTAATATGACGAAGAAAGGAAGAATTGTCAAACATAATATTGCGATCGAACGTTTACCTTACTTGTAATCGATATTGTTATCTATAAATTCTGTATCAGTAAGATTTAATGGTCATCCGTTTCCCATAGGATTAATATTTTCGTCTTTCTCTACATGCTTGCAATGTATTGTTAAACCAGGTGCTTACAAAGCCAGAGGGGTCGTCTGAAGGTCATTCTCAGAAGTTTTATATGTCTTCAATGTCCGATATTGGTATATCATATCATAAAGGGATTGTTCATAGATATTATAGATATAACTTTGGTTGTTCGTTTCTTCAACACATTCGAAATTTCAGTGATCAAAATTTCTTGAAATTTCTTAAACATTTGGTCCTTAAGCATCGATATTATATCCCAACCATCCTGCTTCGTCTTTGGTACATTTTTGGATATAATAAAATTCACACCCTTTGGCCATATTACATTGTTTAGATTGAGGATCACTGACAAGGGTTAAGTACCCGAAACGTGAATGTCTGGTCCATGCTGCAAATTCATCTGTTCTTAAATGATGCTATTGAATTTGAAGACGTTTAACATCAAAAGACTATTCGTAGTTGGCAAAAGCAATGAATTTGTTTGCTTGTTTTCCCCCCTTTTGCTTTGTTTTATTCTTATCTTCGGTATGGGTGTTTTAATTAATGTGTCTTGTTCCCCCTGGGAACTGGTGTACGTTGTTTTTCGACCCTACGCGTATGTTCCGATGTGTTCAATGAAGGGTCTCTAAAATAATTGATGTGTTCCAACTCGTAACCTTCTTGAACAACATTTCAAACCAATTTTACTGTACCAAACAAGTGTTCGAATAGTAAACCCTTATTAGTGGTACTTCAAACCAAAATGAAGGAATCATCTACTAGAGTCCGATATATGAACTAAATATTTGAAATGTTTGAGGTAAAAAATCAACTTCAAGCAGTAAATAAAGTTTGACTTAAAAAGTTCTATCGTGCAAAAGACAAAGGGATATTTATCCACAGTTCAATCATATATAATACGCTAACAAGATGAAAGAGAGATTATCTAAGTATGAGACAAGGGCATACCTACTGCTTGGTAAATCGTAAGCACTACAAATTATGCATATTTCTTTTCGCATAATAAGAGATACGTCTTGTTTAACACATATTCAATGGTCTTGTCGCATATACAAAATATGTTCTATATGTTAGATGATTGTAACAACAACGGTGGTAAAACTACTAGAAATGGTTGTCCATGTCAAATTTAGTACATAAGCGATCATTGAACAACTTAAAATTTATTCTTTGAAGTACGTCCTTGAAAATTGTGTAATTTTTTGCTTTGTTTTTACTTATTTATCATTGAGGAATCCTCTGATGTTTTGTTTCCTCCCCCTCCTCCTCATCCTCGTCATCGTCATTACTAATTGATAAATGTATTTTACTCAATTTATCACGAGTCGATGTTAACTTGATCTGTTTACAATAGATTTCAGGCAAATGCAGACAAAAAAGCAATAGCTTTTAACATTTTTGGCAAATAGAAGTGAATCGTCTAATGTTTTGTTTCTAAGTTCTTAAAGAGGCGAAGGATTTGATTGCCGGATATCTATCTAGAACATACAATTGTTCCCCTAGCTTCAAATAGCATATAGAGAAAAGTTCAAAATATTCAGGGTGTTTTGATGTTTTCTTATGTTATTAACAGCTCTGTCGCCTGAAAGAAGTTTTTTGGGCCTTTATCACTTTGACATTATATTATATTATTTTGCCTTTTCGGAAACATGTCATTTCGTCCAAAAGCATCATCGAAATTAAAGGAGGTTAGCATCTTAACCACCATCCCTCCAATCATATTTTGAACATAGATTTTATTTGGATATGCTACTGAATCCACCCTACTGTAAATCTGGAAACGCACACTCTCAGTAATTCAAATTTAAAAGATAAAACCAGAGGGCGCTACTAAAATGAATTGTGGCTGTGTCTGAAAATCCCTTTGGATGGAAGCATCCCTGATGATGACTTAATATCCGAAACACGTGTCTGGTGCAAAATAAATTCGTTTGAAATTTTCTTCAAACAGGTAAAGAGTTTGAACACTTCCGTATTATTGCCATCATTTTGGTAATCATACAGAAAACTTGATGCATTATTTTGTTTCATATTTGTCAGTAAGCTGAGAATGAAATAAATGTTTTAACATTTTATGTATCAAATTTTTGAATTCAGAATATTGCTTTGTGAGAGGGATTTATCTTCACAGTTAAAGCTTTAGACAGTCGTTTGGTGTATAGTTTTTTTGTTTTGTTTTGTTTTTTTTTTACAATTTCCTCTTGAAGTGTCACTGAAGGCGTTTCATTTGTCAAAGTGTGCCTATTGTACGGTACAGCAGGTTATTGGACATTTTTCAAGTTGACGTACTTCGGACTTCGCACTTAATTAAGGGGTCATATTAAAGTAATCAGGTGCAATTAGAAATGTAAAATCTGAACACACAATAGAAGAAATGACCGCGGAATGCTTCAAATATTTATATTCACACGTGGAAATAAATAAATTATCACAAAATTTAATCTAGGTTAATTGGGATAACATTAACAATTTACGCTTATGACATATTCCCTTCCAAGTGCGGTGTCCGAAGTCCGAAGTCCGCGAACATAAAAAATGTCTATTATGAAACATCTTCCCATTTTTTATTAATTGTTTCATTCATGGTAAAAAAAATGACTTCAATGATTAAACCTTCATTTGTAAGACTTACACGAACAAGTTTCTGTCCAATTGATTTTGGGTTAATGAAAAGAATCATGCAATACTTTTACCGATAAACAATCTATCGCCTCCAAAGTGAAACCAAAGCTTAAGGTCATGCAATGATTGGGAATGGATTAGGTCTCCATACTGTAAATATGTACTGCCGGTCAGAGCATAAGCCATAAATCTCGTATATCTTTAAGGACAGCCAAAAAGGCTCACAACATTACTTCGAGACCTATATTATCTAATCGGAAAAGTGAGAGGGTTGTGCGCACGTGATCCAAGATAACCACACCATTTGCAACTTGTGTGGCAAATGGCCGTCCAAAGTGGGAACCGGTTACCCATCTGTCTCGTTGGTTTATATGTAGTCTTTTGTTTTTGATTTTTATATGTCGTGTGTCTCTTTTTCGTCTCGTAGTGTTCTCGTCTTTGTGTTTTCGCATCGGGTGTTTTGCTGTTGGTGCTGCAACGGGGTCTGGTTGGAGATTTTCTCCCTTCTTCTCTACATCCTTGAAGTTGGGTTATGACATTAGAGTTCACCACGACACCTTTCATACCATGCCATCTTATTGCTATTGTGAATAATGACACACGCGGGTATAATTCAATGACTGAATACTAAATTAAAATTGAAAAAGCATTGGTCCGAAAGATTTTTGTTTATTAAAAAGACACATACAATACTTCAGCCTAAAATGTTAAACGTCTTCAAATTCAATAGCATCATTTAAAAGCAGATAAATTTACAGCATGGACCAGACATGCAAGTTTCGTGTATTAAACCCTCGTCAGTGATCCTCAATCTAAACATTGAAATATAGCCAAAATATGTGGAAATTATGTCCAAAATATACCGAAAGACGTAGAAAGATGACTGGGATATGATGCTACAGGACCCAGGTTTCAGAAATTTGAGAAACTTTTGTGAACAGAAAATTTCGAATGCGTTTGAAGAAACGACCAACCGAAGTTGATCAAACTTGGGTACATGTTCCCTCGGAGACTCATCTACATCAGCACTAAAGAATAATAAATGCATAGGGCATGCAATGATCGGAAATAGGAATAATGACTCCCAACTGCTAGTATGAATCTGTCGGTCTGAGGTATTCAACATGAAAACAGTTATGCAATACATTAATAACGGCTCAGATACATTGCTTCAAGGCCAATTTCTCTTTTCTACGTCCAAACCGTGGCGTTATGAAATCAGAGCTGTTAAACACGAGACAAACATGGAAGAGACTTCTGATTATTCTGTATGTGTACAAAAATTTGACAAATTTACATCTTTAAAATGAAATCAGAGCTATTAGCACTAGATAAACATGGAAGAGACTTCGGCATATTCTGTATGTGTACAAAAATTTGACAAATTTACATCTTTAAATTGGAATTAAAACGAATCATCCGACCAGTCGTATCCGACAAGTCGGCATTCAGATCTGACAAGTCAACTGAATATTTATTGTACAAGTCGAAAAAAATATTTAAGCCAGTTATTTATGTCGATTTGTAATATAAAAAAAATCTACTTTTCAAATAATTCGGTCGACATTACATGTTTTTTACGATGTCATGTACGATAAAATTATTCATGTTCCTCTTCGTGGATTTCCACTGTCTCGGCCTCGAGCATCACTGATGATACATCACTTGTTGAATGCGCATGTGATGCACTGAAATAATTACCATGATAGAACATTGAAATTTCCCAAACTATCTTAAAAGTCAACTTTTTAACTGTTTCTACTTAGAAATATGACATGAAGACAGGTGACAAGTACGTGTCACCATACGCACTGAATTGCCATGAAATTGACTATGTATTAAGCATCGAAGACTAAATGTATGTGAAAAAAAGATACTAGTAAAATACGGAAATTTTTAAGCATAATTATCGAAAGTCTAGCAACCGAATCGGTGAACTGAAGTCGCACATTAAGTCCCAATCAGAATCCAGGAATTAATAGGTATACAAATTCTTAAAAATATATAACGCAAAACAAAGATGGAGAGGAAATCTCCAACAATGAAAATAGCGGAACGCATTCTCTCTCTCGAGAAAACAAACTGAGACAATAACAGAGCACCCAAAGAAATACATTGTCATAATGAATAATCTCCACAGAGTCCGCAGTAAGAACGGAATTTCCTATAGGTAGCGCCACTAAAGACACGTGCTGCATTTATTTTAAATGAAATAATTGAAAGACAGTCGCACTATGGACATTGGGTCGGAATTAGGGTAAGGAAAGGTTGAACACTGTCACTTCGTGTTTTTCTATTTCAAGTTTCTAATGTGTTTTGTTTTGTAGTCTGTGATATGCACCAGAAAAGAAATAGTGAACACTGAAATCTGAACTTTATCTGCATCAGACATGGCAAATTTGAACGTAGCAAACGGTCGTCCGAATGTAATTTCCGTGCGTTCATGCGGTTTTCTTCATGATTCAACGATAACTTTGTGTTGTAAGTTTGTTAGTCCTCTTTTTGTTGGACAGATGTCTTCTTTGATCTTGCTTGTTTGGGTTTTTTTGTGAGTGTGTGATTCGTTGTGATCTTTGTGGTGTTGTCTTGTTGTCTCTTTGAAGATCTTTTATTTATATTGGATTTAACAAATATGGTAGCATACATTCGCTTATATTTATCTAAGCCTAAGTTATGATTTGAACAGGCTGTGGTAATGTTAAACGTCTTCAAATTCAACAGAATCATTCAAGAACTGATAAATTTGCGGTGAACGTTTCGGGTACCTTACCCTCGTCATTGATCCCCAATCTAAACAATGTAATATGGCCAAAGAGTGAGAAAGTTATTATGGCCAAAAATGTACCGGAAGACGTATCAGGATGGGTGGTATATGATGCAACAGGACCCACCTTTTAGAAATTTCAAGAAATTTTGTAACAGCAAATTTCCAATGCGTTGAAGAAACGATCAACCGAAGTTGATCGAACTTGGCTATATATGTGTCCTCGGGGACTCCTGGTCTACCAACAGTGACACTCACAAAGTGGAACAAATGTTAAACGTCTTCAAGTTCAATAGCATCATTTAAGAACGGATTTTGAGCATGGACCATACATAATTAGCATTTAACTAAGCTGTGTCTCCACCATGCAAACCTTTGTCCTTATCTGACATTTTGCAACTTTAGTGTTTTCTGCTCTTTTTGGCAAAAAGCATAAATTGGTACTTGAATTGGCATTGTCTCAACCCATAGAAATTCACATATGATGCAGCACTAAAATTAAAACAATAGTAACATCATTTATTTCTTAGATTTATGGTTGTTGTTCGTCTAATCATGATACCAAAATGTTTGTTAAGATAGTGCTGTCCATTTGTTGCATGGTTTATGGGCTATTTTATTCGATTCTGTGAGAGCATAGGATACAATATATTTCTTGATATCCATCGGGACAAGTGTAATGTGAGAATGTAACATTCAAATTGCTTGATTTTATACATTTATGTTACATGAAACAAGTCGGTTAAACTCACTGTCAGACACATTTAGGCTAAGAGGGTA